>CM029550.1:23278824-23407851 GCA_017141385.1 Sogatella furcifera | reverse complement strand
CCCCACGACTGGCGACCAACCGGATACGATCCGTATTGCCAACCAAAACTTCCAACCATTGCTTCTTGGATCTGCTTTCTAGATTTAGTCAGCAGGTGTATAACGAGAACACAAATGGTTCATTCAGTTAGGCGCACTCGTAAGAAATACAAACTTCTCTATTTTGGTACTATTTGAATAGAAATTTCATCAACTTTGATAAAACTATCTTACCATAATTATCAGAACTTCCCTCCTGGTCATCTCAATAATAACTTACTACATCTTCTATAAGATATTTGAAGTTGAAATCCACTACGACTGGTCGGATGACTGCTTCTCGAGGAGTACGGTCGTGATCGAATCCAACTGTTGGTCGGGGTCGTCGGCCATTCGCATGTACGAAAACGGTCCTGTGATTCAACACAGAAGCAGGCCACCATCTTTTTACGCAACAACCGACGGTCGTTATGTTCCGCACAAGCCAATGAGAAGCAGTCCGTTCCACACAAACAAAAACCTAACTTAATAATAATATTTCTTTATTCAACACAGCAAATGGAAACATTATACAGTTGAACATCGTCACAAGCAGCAATACAAATAAGTTACAGATTACAAATAATGTCAATAAAACTTAGAACTCTAGACTGCACAGTAGCCTACTTTCAATTCTAGACTAGTCAAAATTTAAATTGTTAAATTCTTCCAAGCTATACACCGCCTTGGAAATAAGAAGACTAAACAAATCTCTCTTGAATTTTTTAATGTCAGTCAAGGCTTGCAAGTTGAGCGGTAATTTATTGTGTAACTTTGCTCCTAAATAGGTTGGTATTTTTTCGTAGATCTTCAATCTGTGTTGTTGTATGGCTAGTCTATTTTTCCCCCTTGTGTTGTAGCTATGTGAATCAGCATGTGTTTTAAATGTGGAGATGTTTCTATGTGTGAAAATCAAGAGTTTGTATATGTAAACTGACGGTAGTGTTAGAACTTTCAATTCTACAAAAGCCTCTCTACATGAATCATTGAATTTGAGTCCAGCCAAGTACCGTATTGCTCTTTTTTGAAGCCTGAATATTTTTTGGAAGTGAATATTAGCACAACCACCCCACAACTCTATACCATATGACACATGTGAATAAAATAAGGCAAAATAAACCATTTTTGATACTGATACGGGTACTAATCTCACCATATTTCTCAGAACAAACAGCCCCTTACTCACAGAATTAAGGTAAGTTGGGGTAAGTGGGCCATCCCCCACCAGCTTCTTCTGCAATAGACACGGGGAAATTTCACTCCGTAGTGGTAACACTGGACACTGGAAGCAACCAGAACAACCGCCAATTTGAAGCTAACCTTGTAACAGAGTGGATTATGGCTCCTTTTATCATATGATATTTTTCATCGAGCAACAACAAACTACAAGGGCAAATGCAATAATTTTTGGTAAGTCTATTTTTACATTCTAAGGATTGAATTATGTTATTTATAGCTCAGTTAATATCAAAATAACTATCAATCTAGTGTTTTAACTTGTCCTGCATTTTGTGAGGTTATGGAAGGTTATGGTCCAGTTGTCCCATCAGTTTTAGCAAATGGGGGCAACTGGGCCATACCTTCAGGGGAAATGGGCCCAGGTGTGGTCCAGTTGCCCCACACCTGGGCCCATTCCTCTGAAGGTATGGTCCAGTTGCCCCACACTAATACAGCTATGTTAATTTGTGATTACAATGAAATTTTACCTAAAGAGAAAATGAAATTGGCCAACTCAATGTATCATTTTAATCAGGAAAGCTTGGATAAGTGTTCAAATAGTCATAGTGACGCTTAAAAGTAGGCAGCTAGCTTACAAGAGAAAAAAATTTTATAACTTAAGTTATATTGAGAAATCAACAAACACTTCAATTGAAACAGTTGTGTTTTAAGTTATATTTTTTTTATTCAGTAAATTCTTACAATTACAAGAGCATTAGTCGTGGTTTTTACATTCAAAGTTAATAAGTTTATTTACTTATTGGCTAAAGTTACTTATCCAACATTCTACTTATTTTGTTTCAGGCCATGGTGAGGACGTACCATCACACTACAAGCAAGGGTGCTGACCAAGGAAATACATACTCCAGGGAGACTTTGGAACTGGCACTAGCTGATGTGAAAAATGGAAACTGGACTCAAAGGGGAGCAGCAGAGTTCCATGGTATCCCAAGAAGTATGCTGCGTCACTACTTGGATGGTTCAAGAGGTTCAGGATGCATTTCAAAAGATGGGACTGGAGGAGGTGGTAAGCTTGCAATTCCACCCAAGTATGAGCTTTAGTTAGCAGATTGCCTGAGAACTTTGGAAAAATGGGGATTTGGGCTGTCAAGGGAGGAAGTTATGGCCCAGGCAGGATTTTTAACATGTGACAAGCTTGTCACAAGGAAACTCCCTCAAACCTTCACACTTGTTACATGTCTTGAGTGGCAAGGAACAACACTTACGGAAGGCTAGTGACAAGTTGCCTAGTTGACCCTCGGAATACATTGTGACAAGTCTTTATCAGAAGACTTGTGACACACCATTCCTACCAAGCCTGTGACACACCATTTGTAGCAGACTTGTGACACACCATTCCTAGCAAGCCTGTGACACACTATTTGTAGCAGGCCTGTGACACACTCATCCTGGTAAACTGATGGATAACTTGAACTTAATTTAAATTAACCTATATATAAGTTGTATTATTCAGTATAGAATATGAAATTTTCAGTATGAATATGAATGTGAGTTATGAAATTATATAATTTCATTTATTCTATACCATATAGCACAAGACTTTGTATTATTATAACGGTATGGTAAATATATTATAATATTTGTCTGTACTTTCTTTCAAAATAATGCCAATAACTTTTCAATTAAAAATTTTTGTACAATAGCATAAAAACCTAATTAATATTAGAAGTCATCATTTCTATTGAGTATAGTTGTTCACACCAAAAAAGTGGCGAATGAATCAGGTGCAAAAAAGAAGCAAAATATACTCACACGTTTGTTTTGTATATGCATACTTAGAATAGGAATATTACATGAGACTCATACACAAATCAATGTTCAAGTACCATTCCTGAAATTTTGTTCATATCCTATATTACTCTCCATTTTCTCTCATTCTTATAAGTGATTATAAAAAACTCTATCATGAACAATGTTTAAAGAAGTCTAATCGAGAAGCAGCAGTGAACAAGTTTTACAGGTATCTAGTATATTATCATTACTCTCCATTTTCTCTCATTCTTATAAGTGATTATAAAAAACTCTATCATGAACAATGTTTAAAGAAGTCTAATCGAGAAGCAGCAGTGAATAAGTTTTACAGGTAATTAGTATATTATCATATACACATGATTTGCAAACCGCCAATTTTGTTGTCACTACCAATTATACAAAGAAAAATATTTCTGAATAATTCTTCTTTGTTCTGGTTGAGACAATACTACAGTACTTTGAATGGACATTCAAATATACTGCTTTGAGGAGTAATTGTAAGCTTGGTAAACATCATATTATTTTAATAAATTAATTTTTTACATTAATAAATAAAACACGTCATATACTCTACAAAAAGGCCATAAAGTTTATCATCCTTGGATGTTGTCCTGGTTCTCCATTGTATCTAGATGTCTTCTCCCCTGCCTGAAATAAAAAAAATTCATATTTAATTAACAGTACAATAATTTTTTTTTTAATTCAAAGGTACAATTCCCAAGCAGTAGCCAGCGGCAGGCAGTCTGGCCCCAGCTGCACTGCTCTACCCATCTCAACTCTATCCACATAACTACATTATAAATTTTAACTTTTTTTAGGGCTACTCATTTTCAAGTGAATTTAACAATTTATTGATTTATTATATATTAGTAGACCTAAAACAAAGTGAACATTTATAATGTAGTTATGTGAATAAGGTTGTGGTAGAGAGCATTAGCAAATAGAAGTCAGCAGTTCAGCAGCACATTTAGAGCCAGGCAGCTTGAGCTACCGCTTTGGAATTGTGATAAGCATTAGGCCGGTATTACACAATAATGGTTCTATTATCATATGGAAAGAGATGAAAATACAAGATAATATTTTCATTTCATTCCATATTACTTACGTAATATTACTATACTTATAATTCCATATTAATACAAGATAATATTTTCATTCCATTCCATATTATTGCATAGATGATGATATAGAACTTTATTATCATTTAGGCTAATACTGACCTTTGAATACCTATCAAATTGAAATAGCTAGAAATTATGTAATATCCATGTATGCTTGCATAATATGCATGTATGTAGGCCTATACACATTACATAAGCCAAAGTAAAATGTTTTTAATTACCTCTTCTGTATTTGAGGTCGGTTTGCTGAAGCCAGGTCTTCACAGTATTTTTCAAAGAGTCGTCTGTTGCTTCTCTGTACCTCTTCCTTACAGCATCTGAAGAAAAGAAAATGAATAAAATAGATTTTATCCAAGGATTTGAGGAAGGATATCAGTGAATCAATAAATATATTGCTTTGCTACTGAATTCCTTCCAATAGATTCAGAAACATTCTTAATATATTATTAAATTCATTAAATTTTCAATCATCGGGTGCCCCGTCTAAATTTGATACAATGAATAAATATAGCTATATTTAATTGCAACACAATTTAATAATTTCAAGTGTAGTAGAAAAATTGAGGAGCGGCTCAAGTGTAATTTTGGAAAGCTCTGGTACGTTCAACTAGATCTTGTAGATTATTGCTCAAATTAGAAAATCTTATTCGAATCACACCATTTAATTGTAAGCATGTGGGAAACTGTAGCTTAAGCAATGACTTGAACTAGAATTATCAGATGCGCATGCATAGTTGCACTCTTGCTTTACGCTGCCATATTGATAGAATGTCTTCTCAGTCTGAGAAAAGAGAAAAGCTACTGTCTACATTAACACATGCAAAAACAAAACAAAGGTATCGTAACTTAGATGAGTTTTTCTGGTTTCTATCTTAGAGGGGAGCCCACTCGGCTCGCGGGGGCGCTCCATGGCATAGTTACGCCACTGTGTAAGAGTTAGGACTTTTGGCGGAACACTTTCTATATTCTGGTTATTGATGAGGAAAAAATTAGCTTCATATTCTCTCCCAAATGTATTATTTCCAAACGATATTCTTCAAATGGACGAGTTTTAACATGCAATATGGTGTTTATCGCATATTATCAAACTTTTACCCCCCTTAGATTTTATTAAAATATCAACTATTATACATAGAAATGTAGGTTTTAAAAAGCTCTACAAGTTTTATATGGGACGTTTTTCAGCAGAACAATCTTGTAAACTTTTACTTGTGAAATAATAGAAATTTTAGACAGAAATTAAGGGGCTTCCTTCATTCTTCGATTTATAACTTTTCAACCACAAAAGCTAGAGTATAATGGTACCGACATGAAATGAAGAAAATTCTATTCTCTATTTGATGAAAAAACATTTGACTTCTTATCTTCAATGGTTGCTGAGATACATTCAATTTAAGACACCATTGCAAATGAAAACTTTGAGCGGGTGCTGGGGGGGGGGAAGCAAGAGGGGTATGGGTCAGGACTTTTGGCAGAACACTTGTCTATTTGATGGTAATCGATGAGAAAAAATTTTTTTCCATTAAAAAACACTCATTGACTGGACTATGAGTATTCTGATGAGGAATGATCCATATGGACTTCCAGACACCAGCTTTAATAATAGTTATTACTTTGAATGTATATTTTAGCATCAAAATATCGACAATAACCACCTATAGCTGAATTTGGAGGAATTCCATTCTTGGAAAAGTTATTGTTAAACTTCCAAAAATAGTTCAAATATCAATATTTATACATTATTTGAACTCTACTTCACAACTTTTAGAGTGAGGGAAGTGGATTTATTGTTACTTTATGAGTTACATCACATTTAACAGCAGTTGGGATAATTTTTTCTGGAATTTCTTTCAAAAATGGAGGTCTTAATCGAATGTAACAAATTTTCTATTGGACCGATCTACGTTTATTTTTTTAATCGTTGATTTTAGTCCTCTTTAATTTCTATCCAGAGCATTTTGCTCAAGGATTAACCGTTTTCGAGTTTTAAGCGAAAAACTAAAAAAATTGTACCTTCTAAAACCCCTTTCCTCCACCCTAATGCTCACCCCCAGGTCCGGGGAATAAAGCTCCTGAAAGTTTGAATAATTAGGTTTCAAAAATGTAAAATTGAAAATGTAGGCGCAAAAACTATATTTTTGTACACAAGAGACAAAAATTATGTAATTGCATTTTATCATACAAAAACTCCATCAAATTGGTAGCCTACCGGTACTGATATTTAAACCATAGTTTATTGGTCAACTAAGTTGAATCTTGTAGCCCTGGCCGAAATTTGGTAAAGCTTAAGTCTTTTTTATAAGGAATTAAACCGAAAACTTCTTAAAACCGGGTTCAAAATATGCATTAATAAATAGTTGACTCAAATGGATTACAAAAATAACTAGTTTAAGCCAAATTCCGTCACTCTATGACGATATTTGGAAAATGTGAATAATCATGAGCTTAATTTCAGACACCCATTTTTAATTTCTGTTGGATCATTGATATCCAATTTCCGATAATTAAAATTGATAGAAAATATATATTCAAAATTTTAATGACATAATAATACAGAAAGATTCGATTTCATACATTAAAGATTAAAGCTGAAGTTGTTAAATTTGGTACTGCCGGTAGGCTACATTTTTCAAACTGTTTTGTTTGTAATTTTTATTTTTGGGTGGAATTAGCTAGTTTTTCTGGCCTACTGTTAAGGAACCGACCAATAACGGAAAAATAGAACCATGGAAAAAAGTACTCTTAATATTCATGGTTGAAGTTGAAAGTGTCCGATGTTTAGGGGGTGATCAATAATGGGGCATTCTAATTAGCCTATTCTAATTTGCCTATAACTTATACTTTGAATAGAAGACACTACCTACCGTACCTAATTCCTTAGCATAATCACTAAGATCACTAACAAATTGACAACTGCTGGTAAAGGATTAACTTAGGTAGGCTACTACAAAAATACCCTCAATAATGAGCAAACAAGATATAACTCAACTATGCTACACTAATTAATTTCAATAAGAAAGGATAATCTCTTACAATTTTACAAGAATGTAAAGTTATGATCAAGATTCTTTGATTCTTAATATCATTTTAGATTCAAAGATTCTTTATTCTATGGTAGCCCACCTGACTTTCAACATAATATTCAATTATTTAAATTTTGGAATAAAATTTCACGGAAATGCCTGTTGTTTCTCTAATACATTTTATAGCTTATAACTCAAGTTAATTTCAATGAATAAAGTTAGTATGAATTAGACTAAATAATTTTAGGTTATAACATGGTTCACATGCTTTCAATAAGGTTAGAAGTTAGGACTAGAACTAAATAATAGAATAAAATCTCAATTTCAAAGAACTAATATCTCAATGATTCACAAAAATTGAATATTTTAGGCTTACCTGGTAAGATTTTACAATCAAGTTCTTGACACTCGACTGGACTAGATGCTAGATCACACTGACCAACTGGACTATAAATGCACCAAACCCAAAAAAATTAATATCACACCTCTCTCTTCACAAACTTGAAACAGACTGGCAGTCGGGGACCTTGATTTTTATAGTTTGTTCAACTTTCAACATCGAGAAGTGACTGCAGCGCTACTTGTGGCGATAACAGTAAACAAGGGTAATAGGGGTATTACCTCTAAGTCATTCTCAGACTGGTAAAACGCTTGTAAAAAACCCTGTTAAAGGGGGAACGTTGTCACAATGTTGGTATTGGAAAGTCAACAGCACACTTCTTAAGATAAGCAATCCAAAAGTATGGATACGACCCAAATGGCACAATTTAGAGGAAATCTTGCCTTCTGTGATTGTCAAATTTAGTTTGCAAGTTTTTTCTCCTAAGCAAACGGTAAGGCTTAATGGTAAGCATCACTGTTACCTGGGGGACTTAGTGCAAGAATTTGTTCAGCAAAATAATCTAAAAACTAGATTTAAGGATGGGCGGCCAGGTCCAGATTGGTTCATTGTTTTCAAAAACAGACATAAGTTATCATCAATAAAAATGCCACAAGTGTGTAGAGTATGTCAGGTTATCTCTCAAGAGAATCCATTTGTTAGCATAAATGGATTATTTGACCTCCTAGAAAAAACAATTGATGAAAAGGGGTGACCAACAAACCTCATTTAATATTTAATTGTGATGAGTCGGGTTTGGCCATGACCCAAGTAAAACAAAAGTTGTGGGTGGTAAGGGGGTTAAATGCACTATAATGTTGCTATGAAAACACCAATTGTTCTTGTAAGTTGTTCTGCTGCAGGAGGCAAGCCTCCTCCTTTGTGTGTTTAAAGGAAAAAATGTCATGGAAAGCTGGGTTGACAAAGAATCTGATGCCCGATTGGGTATGCAGCATCAAAATCTGGATGGATAGTGAAATTTTCACAATTGGTTTCAAAAGGTGTTCTTACCAAACATCCCAGAAGAACAACCCATAATTCTTTTCTAGATGGACATGTGCCATGTGAACCTACCTTGATTTTAAGGCAGTTGAGCATCAAATAATATTCAAAACCCATCCACACTACTCATATCACTCCCCCTTTGACGTTGGAGTTTTTAAGGGCTGAAATCAGATTGGGACAAAACTTGCAAAGTAGCAGGCAAAATCCAAGAAAAGAATTCCTAAACAAGAATTTGTGAATATTTTAGAGTAGCTTGAAGTAATGAACAGAATGTGAAGAATGCTTTCAAAGCATCTGGCTCCATGAAGAAAAACAGGGAAGCCAAATAGACAAGAAGCAATCAAGAGGTGCAAATTCAAACCTTATGAACTAGAAGCTTACAATAAATCACAGCAAAAAGGATGCAAACAACAACAAAGTCCCTGAAATACAAGTGCAGGCAGATGAGAACCCCATTTGTTGCTGGAAATAATAATAATTCTATAAATGCTCAAACTAATGGTGACAAGATTCCTGATACCCTGGATGTAGTAACTAACAATATTCCTGATACTGACAAGAACACTGAAAACACTGGAAACCAGGTGAATGCAGATGAGAACCTATTTGTTCATGGAGAGATTGACAACTCCACAAACGCTGCAACAGATAATGACATGATTCATGATATCCTGGATATAATAGCTAATGATATCCTGACATTGACAAGAAACACTGAAAACAGCTTTTTCATTTTCAAGTAGAAGACAACAATGCCCTTATGGTTCACGAGGATGCTAATAAGACCAATGATGTCCAGATTGCTTCTGCGCCTGCTTCGCATACAAATTACAAATGAAATGTAAAACGGAGTTTTGAAGAAATAATTGTTCAAATGTTCCATAGAAACAAAAGTGTAGAAGATTCCAGCAAAGAAGCTCCCAAACCAAAAGAAAAAAAATCAGTTCAGAGCTGAAATTATTACTGCTTCTTACATAGAACAAAAGCAGGAAGATAAGAGGAAGGAAGAATTGGCATTACAAGAAAAAAAAAAGAGGGCAGAAAAAAACTTGTTAAGAAACAGAGAGAAGAAGAGGACAGAATTGATGGAAAATTAAAAAAGAAAGAGAGAAACCAGAAATTATTAAAATCTAAAAAGAAAAACATTCAGAAAAGAAAATAAAACGGACTTCAAAACAAGCAGGCCCATATTAGATGACTCTGATGATGACACGTCTGATGATAGTGCAACAGCTATGAATGTTCAAGATTTGGCATTACAAGAAAAAATAAGAGGACAGAAAAAAACTTGTTAAGAAACAGAGAGAAGAAGAGGAGAGAATTGATGGAAAATTAAAAAAGAAAGAGAGAAACCAGAAATTATTAAAATGTGAAAAGAAAAACATTCAGAAAAAGAAGATAAAAACGGACTTTGAAACAAACAGGCCCATATTAGATGACTCTGATGATGACACATCTGATGATAGTGCAACAGCTATGAGTGTTCAAGATTCTGAATCAGATGAAAATGTACCAAGTATAACAGTTGTTAAAGGTGACTTTGTAATTGTGACATATAATGGAACCAAATACCCAGGTCAAGTTGATGATATAGATGGTGATCAGGTTAAAGTAAAACATATGAAGAGTTGGTCTAACTTACTGGCGATGGCCAGAAGAAGAGGATATCCTATGGTATGAAGAACAAGATATTTTGAAATTGATTAGACCCCTATCCCCATGAACAAACGAGGAGTGTTCAGTGTACCAGAGTTGAAAGGGTGTGTTTCTTTGAGTATGAGTAGGGAATTTACTGAATAGCCCAAGTCCAAAAGTAAAAATCATATGCTAAGTTGTATTTTTATAATATTGTTATGGAATTCAACAGTGTCTGATGACCTTGAGACAGTAGGACGACAAGGATGGACAAGGCGGGGATGGGGAGGCTTTGTGTCAACAAACAAGCACATTGTTGTGTAAACAAAAACTCATCGAGAACGTTCTTGAAGTGATATTGCCAGAACCTTCTAGCATTCTCTTGTTTATTCTTATAAGCCTATATATTCAGAATGTTTGGGTTTACGAGTCAGTTCCTATTCAAACGTTCAAAGATTGTGTCAGCCGTATTGTGTGATAGACCAGACGTTGTGTATAGACACTCTATAGTTATATTCATTCTGTCAGTTATTATTTCTTCTAGTGTAACGTGATAAAGACTGTTAATCATGTTTTAATTCAGTGCAGTGTTAACTTAGTGTAATTTGTATTGTGAAACGTTATAAACTCTTGTGCTATCTTCTGATCTGTTATAGTTTATCTTTTTCTAGTGTGTTATAGTAGTGTAATTAATAAAGTTAATCAGTATAAATTGCCTCAAGTCTTTTATTATAGTGGAAACCCATAACAATTGGTGTCAGAAGTTCGGATGTAGCTATTGATTGAGGCAATTCTATAAACTTGTACCATTGTGAAGTGAACTATCATTTTCAATTGATTAAACCGTTATTTTTGTGTGTGAACTTTATCTTCAAGTGAGTGAACTGTGATCTTCAAGTGTGAACATCTTGTGTGTGAACTCTATTCTCTAAGAGTGAATGTTACTCTTCTGTACATATTTGTGAACTGTGTAATATTTGTGGAAAGTGAACTGAAATGGCAGGGAAAGGTGTGAAGCTCACTAGTTTAAAAGTAAACCAACTGAAGCAAGAGCTTGAGGAGCGAGAACTGGAAACAAATGGGGTAAAATCTATCCTACAAGATAGACTCCGGGAAGCACTGCTGGCCGAGGGTCAGGACCCAGATACCTTTTTGTTTGAAACAGATTTGGGAGCTCTGATGAGTACATTGGAGAGTAAAATGGAAGAAAATAAAACATCTTTGGAGAGTAAATTTCAATTGGTTGAAAGTAAAATGGAAGAAAATAAAACATCTTTGGAGAGTAAATTTCAATTGGTTGAAAGTAAAATGGAAGAAAATAAGTCAGCTTTGACAAATTTGGAGAGTAAAATAGAAGAAAATAAAACATCATTGGAGAGTAAATTTGAATCTTTGAAAGAAACATTTGAGGGGAAACTACAAGAGAATAGTAAAATTTTGGAAGATAAATTTGAAACAAAACTTAAAAGCATGGAGGATAAATTTGATAAGAAGATTAAAGAGCTGCAAAATAATGACACTAGTGGGACAAGAGCAGCCTTGAAAGTGGATGATAATGCTTATCAAATTGAGAAGGATACTTCAGTAAATGAATGCAATGTGCCTATTACCATGCCAAATTATCATGGTGGACTACCAACATTTGATGGAAAGACTCCATGGGAAGATTACCATACCTTGTTAGATGTGTATGCCGACAGATATGGATGGACACCAGAAGCAAAGGCTGATAATTTGTGCCTATCACTTCAGGGAGATGCACTGTCAGTACTCCAGACAATTCCAAAGTCTGACAGACGCAACATTGGTGAACTGTTGAAGCGCATGGAAATGAGATTTGGCCACCGACACATGTATCAACTACACCATTCAGAATTGAGGAACAGAATCCAGAAGCCAAATGAGTCGCTTCAGGAATTTGAAGCTGACATATGCTTGGTGAGGATTGCCTACCCAGTATCAGGGGATGATGAAATGAAGGAGAGTATGGCAGTTGATAGATTCCTGGATGGTCTACGTGAGCCAGAAACCCAACGAGCTGTTAAACTGGCTTGTCCTCAAACACTCAGTGAGGCATTAACTCAGGCCTTGGAATTTGAAGCTGTGACACAATCAGTGAGGAGCCATGCACGTGTTCGCTCAGTATCAGGGGAAGATAGCCATGAGGAGTTGGTGGAGGAAATAATGAAGAGGATTTTGGAAAAATTCAAGACTGCAAAGAAGGAGATAAGGTGTTGGGGCTGTGGAGAGAGAGGTCATCTACAAAACAAATGCCCAAAGAAGTCAATGTCTGACAAGAAGCAGGAAAACTAAAAAGGGTTGATGAAAAGGGGCTACCATCAACCTGTAGGCAAGAGGCCCCAGGTTCAGGAGCAGTTGTTGCAATGTTGTCAGATAAACCAAAAAGTCTCTACATACATGGAAAAGTCAATTGATCAACTCAAAGACTACTAATTGACACTGGAGCCACTATGACAATAATAAACTATAGCACAGTGACTGATCGACAAGGCATATCACCAACAACCTGGAGGTTAAGAACTGCTACAGGGGAGGCTGTCAGTGTCTACGGGGAGATGATTGCCACTTTTGAGATTGGTAAATCAAGGTTCAGACATCGAGTGTTAGTGGCAAAAGTTAGTGAAGACATCATACTAGGTTTGGATTTCCTACGTGAACATGGACTGAAACTAGAGAAGAAGAAGAATACAGTGACCATTGGTGAAGAAGAAGTTGTGCTACTACCTACGGAAGACTGTACAGCGCAGGTGCGGCTATTAGAGGACATCACCATACCAGCAAGGAGCCAGATTGTGACCCAAGCAAGGACAACAAAAGACATTACTGAAGGAATGAATGCAATATTGGAACCAGTAGTTCTTGAAGAGGAGCTTGGACATGGTGTTCTAGTGGCCAGAACTTTGTTTCTCACCAGCTCAGTGTTCCCTGTCCGCTTGATGAATGTGAATAGCTATGGAGTCACCTTGAAAAGGGGCAGTGTGCTGGGACATTGTTCACCTGTAACAGCAGTGGTCCATCAAGTACAATCAACACAGTTAAAGAAGAAGAAACTTCCTGAGAAACTACAGAACTTTGTAGAGGAATCTTGTCAGGACTTGAACCAGGACCAGAAAAAGGATGTGAAGGATTTAATAACCTCCTACCAAGATATCTTTGACATTGGAGAAGGAACGAAAGGAAGGACCAACGTTGTCCAACACACAATAGACACAGGAGATGCCAAACCCATTCGCCAGAAACCCCAAAGACTTCCATTTGCTAAACGAGAAGAAGCCAGAAAAATCATCAAGGAGATGGAGAGTGAAGGAATCATTGAATCATCAAATAGCCCTTGGACATCACTAGTGGTGCTTGTGAAGAAGAAGGATGACACACTTCGGTTTTGCGTGGACTACCGTCTTCTGAATGATGTCACCAAGAAGGACAGTTACCCTCTACCCCGTATTGATGACACACTGGATAGCCTGGAAGGTTGCAAGTTGTTTTCAACACTGGATTTGAAAAGTGGATACTGGCAAGTTGGACTGGAAGACAAAGCAAAGGAGAAGACAGCATTTTCAATTGGGGAAGGACTCTGGCAGTTTACTGTGATGCCTTTTGGTTTGTGTAATGCTCCAGCCACTTTTGAGAGACTAATGGAAAGTGTGTTGAGGGGACTCTCATGGGAAACATGTTTGGTTTACCTGGATGACATTATTGTTTTGGGCAAGTCTTTCCAAAATCACATGAAGAACCTGAAGGAAGTATTTCAGAGGCTGAGGCAGGCAAACTTGAAACTGAATCCTAAGAAGTGCAACCTGTTCAAGAGACAAGTGAATTACCTAGGACATGTGGTTTCTGACAAGGGAGTGTCCATGGATCCTGAGAAAATATCAGCTATTACAAACTGGCCTGTGCCTAAGGACAAATCGGAAGTACAAAGTTTTCTTGGCCTTTGTGCATATTATCGGCGATTTGTGATGGGTTTCTCTGGGATAGCCAAGCCACTAACAAATTTGACAGAGGAGAGGCGCACCTTCATCTGGGATAAAGACTGTCAGCAGGCATTTGACACACTGAAGGAGGTTCTCAGCCAAGCACCTATTCTGGTTTATCCCAAATCAGAAGGCAAGTTCATCCTGGATACTGATGCCAGCAACACAGCTATTGGTGGAGTACTCTCACAGGAACAAGATGGAGAGGAGAAGGTTATTGGATACTTTAGCAAAGTCCTTTCAAAACCTGAGCGCAACTACTGTGTCACAAGGAGAGAACTGTTGGCGGTAATGAAGTCAATCAGCCACTTCCATAAGTACCTGTATGGGCGTCACTTCCTGTTACAAACTGATCATGCATCCCTGACATGGCTTCTACGATTCAAATCTCCAGAGGGACAAGTTGCCAGATGGATTCAACACCTGCAAGAATATGACTTCAAATCCATCCACCGAGCTGGAAAAAGTCATCAGAATGCTGATGCTCTCTCTAGAAGACCCTGTGACCAGGACTGCAAGCACTGCTCACGCCAGGAAGGGAAGGAAGCAGTTGCTAACAGGATAACTGTAGCTACAGACTACTGGGGAGGAGATGAAATGCTGAAGGACCAGGAAGAGGATCCTGATTTGAAACACCTGTGGGCTTGGAAGCGTTCTACTCAAGGAAAACCTAGCTGGCAGGAAGTAGCACCGTTATCACCACATGTTAAGACCCTCTGGGCACAATGGGAGTCAATTGTGGAAGATGGGGGAATCTTGAAGAGGGTGGTGGAGAATGCTGCTGGCGATCAGAAAAGACTGCAAATCATTGTACTAAGGAAAAGAGTTCCTGAAGCATTAAAACAGCTACATGATGGAGTCTCTGGTGGGCATTTTGGAGTGCATAAGACCCTGGAAAAGGTACAAGAGAGGTTCTACTGGCCAAACTCAAAAGAGGATGTCAAGAACTGGTGCCGGAATTATGCAGTATGTGCATCTGCCAATGGCCCTATGCCTAGAAAGAGAGCCCCTATGCAGAAATACAATGTAGGTGCTCCATTTGAACGCATAGCCATTGACATAGCTGGGCCATTCCCAATTACTGATGGTGGGAATAAATACATCCTGGTTGCTATGGATTACTTCAGCAAATGGGTAGAAGCCTATGCCTTGCCAAATCAAGAGGCAGTTACTGTAGCTGATGTATTGGTGAAGGAGTTCTTCAGTCATTTTGGCATACCATTGGAGTTACATTCAGACCAAGGAAGAAACTTTGAATCTGCTGTATTTTCTCGGATGTGTGAAGTGTTGGGAATCAACAAGACCAGGACAACACCACTGCACCCCCAATCAGATGGAATGGTTGAGCGAATGAACAGGACTATGGGAAAATACCTATCAAAGGTGGTATCCGGACATCAACGGGACTGGGACCAACACCTGCATTTCTTCCTGATGGCATACCAAAGCGCAGTTAATGAGACTACAAGGATGACTCCAGCAAGAATAGTGTTTGGGCGAGATATACGACTACCCTGTGACTTGGAGTGTGGATGCAAACCTGGGGAGGACTTGGAACAAGAAGACTACACCAGCAAGCTCCGGAAGCAGATGGATGAGATTCATGCAACCGTCTGCACAAACATCCAGGTCACCAGTGACATGATGAAGCAGCGCTATGACATTAAGGCCAACCATGGAGGATACCAGGCTGGTGATATGGTATGGGTGTACAATCCTCAACGACGTCGTGGATACTCTCCCAAGTTGCAAACCTCCTGGGATGGACCTTATAAGGTGGTCACAAGGATCAACGATGTGGTCTACAGGATCAAGAAACCAAGAGGTACTCCACGTATTGTACATTTCAACCGACTGGCGCCTTATCATGGAGACAATGCTACAAGGGGAGTTCAAGAGGTGAAGGATCTTCATCCGGCCATCTCTGATTTTGAAAGATTCATGGCCAACCTAGGGATGTCACTAGAAGAAGGAAATGTCACCATCAGTCACCAGGACTTATTCACCCTACCAAAGAGCTATGCCTTTGCACATTGCATTGCTAGGAATGTGGGAGCTTCAAGAGGAATTGCTACAGTATTCAGGACAAAGTTTGGAAGATTGGATGAATTGAATCTCCAGAATCCGGCTGTGGGGAAAGCACTTCATCTTCAGGATCAGAACCAACATCTGTTCTATTTGGTGACAAAAGACCAACCCCAGCAGGAGTCAACATATCAGGCTTTGTGGCAAAGTCTGATGCATCTACAAACTCACCTTCAATTCCTGGGAGTGAAGCAGCTTGGAATCCCAAGACTGGGCTGTGGCTATGACGGATTGGACTGGAATATTGTGAGACCAATGATTGGAAGAATTTTCAAGGACACTGGAATCAACGTCACCTGTTGCGTCTTCAACCCATGGACGGTTACACAAGTTGATCCATTGATGCCGGCTTCTACTGTTTGCACTTCCAGGATGGATCTGGACTGTTCTGGGACAGAACAGTTTTAAGGAGGGGGCAGTGTTATGGAAATCAACAGTGTCTGATGACCTTGAGACAGTAGGACAACAAGGATGGACAAGGCGGGGATAGGGAGGCTTTGTGTCAACAAACAAGCACATTGTTGTGTAAACAAAAACTCATCAAGAACGTTCTCAAAGTGATATTGCCAGAACCTTCTAGCATTCTCTTGTTTATTCTTAGAAGCCTATATATTCAGAATGTTTGGGTTTACGAGTCAGTTCCTATTCAAACGTTCAAAGATTGTGTCAGCCGTATTGTGTGATAGACCAGACGTTGTGTATAGACACTCTATAGTTATATTCATTCTGTCAGTTATTATTTCTTCTAGTGTAACGTGATAAAGACTGTTAATCATGTTTTAATTCAGTGCAGTGTTAACTTAGTGTAATTTGTATTGTGAAACGTTATAAACTCTTGTGCTATCTTCTGATCTGTTATAGTTTATCTTTTTCTAGTGTGTTATAGTAGTGTAATTAATAAAGTTAATCAGTATAAATTGCCTCAAGTCTTTTATTATAGTGGAAACCCGTAACAATATATTATAATATCAATTTAAATATTTCAGCAATCATTAAGTTACTTATGGCATTTATTTTCCATTCAAAAAAGATTGATTTATGATATTGAGTAAATCATATCATGGTTATAAATATATACTTGTATTTTTCATTTAAAATAATTCATTTATGTTATTATTCAGTGAGTTAATAATCAGTTATCTATGAAGTTGATTTTCCATTCAAAAAAGATTGATTTATGTCATCATAAAGTGAGTTAATAATCAATTAAATGATGTTTTATATCACACTGTTCATTTTATTTTCGCACACCTGGCTGAACAACATCAACAGATGACTGAAAACAATTTTTTTTCTAGGTGGTTGAATTTTTTCTGACTTCCAAATATAACAACAGCTTGGCCCAGATGCCTCGTTATGAATTGTATTGTTTCTTACAAGAAATACACTAGTGTGATTCAGTTACCCCAATTTGCAGGGGAACTGGGCCCAGCTGCATTGAAAAAAATATATATTTTTTTAATTTAAATAAGATGTAATGAACATTAATATCACTTCAACTTACTCCCCAAAACCTACTCTATCACGTAAAAAAAAATGTTTTCATGTATCTTGCCTATTTGTGATAACATAATACTTTGAAAATGTAAAAATTTTCAAAGTTGTAAATCCATGGCCCACTTACCCCAACTTACCTTAATAAGTTTTTCAATGTGCAAATCCCATGAAAATTTTGAATCTATCTCTAGACCAAGCAAATTAACGGAATCTGTATTTTCTACAGGATCACAGCCAATGTATAATTTAGGTTCTATATGATTATGCCTGAGGCTGAAATTTATAAGTCGACTTTTCTTTGAATTTACTGAGAGTGAAATAGAATTAAAATATTGAGCTAAACTGTTGGATATTAGATTACATTTTTTCTCAAGTTCTTCTATATTGCAATCGGAAAAAATTAAGGTGTCATCTGCATATAATGTAAGTTTATTTTGTGGAACTGCAAAAGAAATATAATTTATATACAGAATAAAGAGAAGAGGTCCCAAAATAGAACCTTGAGGCACTCCTGATGTCATTTTAACTAGATCTGATGCTGCTATACCAAGATCACTATGGATGGAAACAAACTGATAACGATCAGTAAGATATGACTCTACCAATTTATTCTCTTTACCGCATATCCCTAGACTAACCAACTTCTTCAGAAGTAACTTGTGATTCATGCAGTCAAAAGCTTTGGAAAGATCAAGCATGACACCTGTTGTGTAGTTACCGCCTTCTAGATCGTGTATCACGCCTTCAAAAAATTCTATAAGTGCGGTACTAGTCGACCTATCCTTCACAAAGCCATGTTGATGTGGAGATATGAGATCATGTTCCTTCAAGTATGCTACTAGTCTTATAAGAATAATTGCTTCAAATATTTTCGAGAGAGCTGTCAATATTGATATGGGTCTATAATTGTTCATGTCAGATTTGTTGCCCTTCTTAAAAAGTGGAAGAACTTTTGCTATTTTCAAAAGATCTGGGAAAATTCCATATTCAAACATAGAATTAATTATGCAAACCAGTGGATAAACTATTGCTCCCCTGCAATGCATTAAAATCTTAATAGAAACACCATCATGACCTACACTAGATTTTGTCTTAAGATTTTTTATTATTTCTAATATTTCATCTTCATTGGTGGGATGTAAAACAAATTTATTTGGTGGTGTCTCTGAGTTAGTATCTTCAAGTTCTTCACCTGATAACTCATAAGATCCCTTCAAGACAGCACCAGCTCTTTCAGCCACGGATGCAAAAAATGTATTAAAAGTAGAAGCAATCTCTAGATGGTTAGTAATATGTTTATTTTCAATATTGAGTGCTATATGTACATTATTATTTCTATTGGAATCTTTCCCTCTAAATTGATTAATTAGCTTCCAACTTGATTTAGATTTGTTTGTTGCATTCTTTATTTTGTTACCAAAGAATTCTTTCTTTGCATCTACTACTAATTGGTCATAGTGTTTTTTAACTTTGCTTATAAGTGAAGTATCAAAATCAGCAACTGTTTGTGCCCTACTTGTTGCGATTTCAAGTAGGTTTCTTGTCTGTTCAATTTCTTTTGTAATCCAGTTTTGTTTCATTTTTCTAGTTTTTGGCAATGTTTTGGTTACTAAGGGACAATGCATATTATAGAAGTAAAGGAAAATAACATGAAAAATCTTATACCTTAAATTAATATCCTTTTCATTGAAATTGCTGAAATTCCAGTCTACACCTGCCAGAGATGCCTCCAAACTGTTCATATTATCCACACCGCAAACTCGAAAAGTAATAGTGTCATTGTGAGAAATTCTTGCTTCTTGAGAACATTGTCTCAATGACACTTCTATGGATTGAGCGGTATGGTCGGAAAGCCATGAATTTATGACATCTACTTTTATTCTTGTTAATGTATCACTGGTAATTATGTTATCAATTGCTGTTCTACTATGAGTTGTTATTCTGGTTGGAACCTTAATGTTGTAATTTAAACTAAATTGACTCATTATGTTCAAGAAAGCATTACGTTGAGGAGAGTCTGACAAAAAATCAATATTGAAGTCACCCATACAAATAAATCGGATTCCCATGTCCACCAATAACATCTCCATGACATTGGTAAAATTTCTAAAAAACAAGTTTAAATCACCATTTGGTGGCCGGTAGACTCCTAGAAGAATGTGTGTTTGCTTTTTTAAGTTGAATCTACAACAGGCTAGTTCAAAGCAACCCTCTATACAGTATTCATTAACATTAACTTTGAAAATTTCTAATGGTTGCTGATCAACACAATGATATATACAAACCCCTCCCATATTTTTATTTACTCTACAGTAACTGTCAATAAGTCGCATACTATTCAGATTGGCACAATCTATCTCGCTATCTCTTAGACCATGTTCAGTTAAAATAAGAAAATCTGGCTTCTCTGAGTCAATGAATATTTCTAACCTATCTAATTTATTGTACAATGATCTGATGTTTTGGTGTATAAATTTTAAAACCTTGTATACCGGCGCCGGATTTCTTTGTGTAGATATTCCCTTATTACTCCCAATATCCAGCCAACATTGGTTACTATCAATATTGGCCAACTAGTTTTTTAATGGTATGGGCTCACTCATAACAGAATCTACCTCTCTATAAAGCTCTTTCAAGATGTTAGATGCAATGTATTGTTTCCCTAGCTTATTTAAATGATGGCCATGGCGTGTATGGAAACGTTTTCCGAGCTCACTCAACTCCAAAACTGTAACGTTGCTGTAATTCATACAGATTTTTCGCAGCTCAGCATTAGCCCACGCTACAGATTTATTACAATTATCATGTTTATTAAACATCAGTATATCAGCTACATTTCTTCCCTGACTATCCATGAAAAGTTTAACACACCTTTTGAGCCTATTGTTATCTACCTCGGACAGATTAGGTTCATTGCAACAGTCAACTTGACCCCTACTCTCTGGATATTGAGGTTTGAAACCAGTTTGACTACACGCTATCGATTTACAGTGCAGTTCATCATAAAGTATCCTAAATCTATTTGTTTCATTTCTTTCATTAAGTATATCCTTCCTTAAGACCTGATTATCTGCCTCTAAGACCTCAATTGAGATTGATAATGACCTAATATGTTCAGATAAGCTCTCAATATCTTCCTGCAATTTCCTGTTAATTTTATCTATTTCATCTAAATTTACAGATTTTTCAATAAATACATTACTACTGAGTTCTGTATTTAAACTCTCATCCAATAATACTACACTAGAGTTCGATGTCACAGTGTGAAGAGTTTGTGAAGCGACCGAAATAGCAAGTGTTTTCTCAGGGATTATTTTTGTAGAAGTCTCCGTAGTAGAACTGGAACGTTGTAATAGCTTTATGTCCAGTTCGATTGATCTGTCAAGAGCAGCGTCACGTTCATTTTGTAATTCTTGGAGTCGATTTTTCAATTGTTCATTCTCACTTTCCAAGCGAGATATCTTGTCAGTCAAAGATTCTAAATGAAAATCAGAATTGTCAAGATGTGATGAAGATGACTGATTTAAGTCTTTGTCATTTTCACCCACTATATTGCCAATGGGAGATAGTAGGGGGGTAGAAGAGCGCACTGCTTCATTTATTTTATGATTGTGTGGACCGGGAACTTCCACTACACGATTATTAATTGTCCCATCTGTTTTCATGGAAGCTGCACACTCTTTGTCAAGGTATCTCCACGTTATAAAATTGTTCACTGTTGAGCAAAATGTTTTTCTATATCGGTGTCCTTTATAAATAATACCAGGTTTTCCCTTTGAGGTTTTAAAAGGAAGAGGAATGCTGTCATTCATAATTAGCGAAATAGTTCAATGAAAACAATAATAGAAATGGGCATCAGCGATAGAGTCCACGTGGAATCAACAGGTTGATAACAAAAGTACAAAATAAACAAGGAAGAAAAAAGAACATCTGTTTGTACCGCACCAGTATTTTGACAGTTAGAGATAACAGTTATTTATTCTCTACTTCCACTATCTGATAATCGGGGTAAGTGATTTTTCCCTACAATCACAGAAACTATTATCACTTCAACACCGGTAGACGTGCCAGCAGATGACAAACAAGATTCAGTTCGGTGATTTGTTGTTCACTGTTCGCACTAAACGCAAGTAGATTCTGGCAATTAGAAATGGCCGAAAAATGTCGAAATTCATGTGAGAAGTTCGTGTTCTTCAATCAACCTTCAGCAGTTCTTACTTACAGTAGACGATTTGTTTATGATATTAGCAGGTACACTACAACTCTATAATACACTATAGCTTAATAAAAATTCACTTTTTCCACTTTTAAAACTTCTAAATTGATGTAAATAAGGAGCAATAGATTTTAGCTTTAAACAAGGCAGCCACTTTATAAAGGCGCCTCCATACCGCATTATTTGGGAAATACCAAACATTTGGTATTTGGCGAACAGTTTTGCTTGCTATTTCCCCACTAACAAAAACAGAAACACATCTCCACACATGCGTGGTTTTCCGAGCACGTATTTGTACTGGGAATAGCAAATCGTCAACCGAATAGGTGACATTTTCAAGGTCAATAATGTCAAAATACTCGAAAATTTAAACTTTCAAAAATCCAACACTACGGTACTAATTTCAACTTTAATCTTGATAATGATTGAATATTAATGTTTGTAGGAATTTTTAAAACATTTGAAGAATCAAGATTATAATTCAGTAACCTGAAACGGACTGGACATTCACTAGTTTTCAATATAATATTTGAATTGAATTTATAGTCCGGTTCCTTGTGCAATCCCGTGTGCAAGTTCGTGAGTATGGCAAGAGACCCTGATATTCTGTTTCTGGGGTATCTAGAGATACCCAAACCACTTGATTTACATCTGAGTGTCGCGACTGGCCCGAGTAATGGCGGATTCAAAATGGCGGATGTTTTGAGCCTGTAGCGCTCCAAGAAAATGCTTGTAGAATGGTAACCAGTGGTGATGGAAACTTCAAATTAACGGCAATCGATTCACAATAATATTGGTTATTACACATCTTGTGATAAAATGTAACCTAAATCCAGAAAATAGACTTTTTTAAAACAAATGTTTTTCTCAATATCTCTTTACAGTACAAATTTTGTGGATATCATTTAAAAACAACTTTTTGCAATAGAATATCATTGAAAAATCTATTGGCAATAGTATTTGTGATCGTTTCCCGTTGATTAGAAGGTTTTATACATATAGGTTTCCAAGTTATGAATATCAACATATTTCCTTGTACAACAAGAAATACCATATTTTTAATAAAAATAGCCAAAATGAATCTCTATATTCTAGTATTGAAGTGTTCTACTGAATAATATTTTTTGTGAGATCATATTTAGGAGAAAAACCTACTATACCGCCCTCAATTCAGGTTATTTTAAGTAGGTAGGACTCTTCAAGGATAATAAAATAAGGACCGCCGTAACTTTCGTAAAAGTTGACGGATCTTGACAAACTTTAGCTCATTGTTTTCAGCTCATCAAGGCGGTTAAAATGCCTATATTATTTGTGAAATTTAATCAAGATTGAAGAATTCCACGACCCTGAGTACTTTGAGTTCATCCACAAATACCAAGAAAAATGCGACTTTTTGTGTTAAAATGCATATATCTTGAATGAAATTGACAGGAAAATTTTGCATTTCAGCCCAAATTTTAGAGTATTACTTCTATTATTTTATATGTGGAAACCATGAATTGGTCGTGCTGGAATTGGATTTATTAACAAAAACAAATACTGAAAATTCACTTTTTCATTTTTCTCTATTATCACAATCTCCAAAATTTGATTGTAAACTATTTGATTGTAAGATTCATCAGAGTAAGGATGCGTTTTTAATTTCTAATCATAGAGAATTAGAATCCCTACTATTTTAAATCAAAGAAACTTCCATTAATTAAATCAATCTCAATTCAAAATTAAATTTTAAAGATAGTGATAGGGAAAAATGAAAAATTGAATGAAAAGTGTGAAAATTCTTCAATCTTGATAAAATTTTACAAATAATATATGCATTTTAACTGCCTTGATGTGCTGAAAACAAAGAACTAAAGTTTCACGAAAGTTATGACAGTCCTTTTTTTTCATCCTTGAAGAGTCCTTCCTACTTGAAACAACCTAAATTAAGGGCGGTATAGTCAGTATTATATTCAAATATGATCTCACAAGAGATATCTCAGTAGAAAACTTCAATACAAGGATAGAGAGATTCCACAATCTTATAATTAGACTTATTTGGGATGCCCACAGTGATTCAAGACCATTTCCAGTAATCCATTATTTATTTAGGAGCTAGGCCCTTTTTTGGTCAAACTTGCATTACATGGGCTACTCAATTCGATCATAGCTATTTTCTGAATTATACTTAGAAAGTTCAGATCAATTCATTTCATTCCTGGCGATTATAAAATATATAGTTTATGCTAGAGTGAAATATATTGCTCAAGTGAAATATAAATGTTATAGCTTCCTTTGGGAGGTAGGCTGTCGTTAGTAAAACAGTCAGTTGTTTCCCATCTCTGGATGGATAGTAATTGTTCCATTACACGCTAACTGATTAACTGCATGTTATTCAGAGGAGTTCTGCATCTTCACTTGGTTGTGAAGACTGGCTTATGGTTGAGAGGATCAACGTGCTAACCACACGTCACCTCTATCCTGGTTGATGATTATTCGCTTGCTGTATGGTGGGGAGTGCATTCTTGTGGGGTGGGGGTGGCTGCAGCTCGGTCGGTGTTGGTTCTGTGGGTCTTTGGGGTATGTGGGTTCTGTTTGAGATTTTTTTGCTTTTGGGCTGGTATTGGCCGGGCTGGAGTCGTTTTCCCGTCATGACGTGAAATGGAGTGAATATGAAAATGGCAACAGACCTACAGCTTACTTACTTACCCTACCCTATGGCACTACAGCCCTCTGTGGGCCTTGGCCTCCGCCACGATTCTCCTCCATCTAAGTTGGTCCTGACACTGCTCCTTCCAGTTCCTCACTCCCATCACTCTAAGGTCCCCCTCAACACCATCCAACCATCTCTTTCTTGGACGACCTCTTCTTCTCGGTCCATCAATTTTTCCATTTAGAGCCGCTCTTGGAAGCCTTCCATTATCCATTCTTCCAACATGTCCAAGCCATCTTATTCTCTGGGCTTTGACAAATCTCACGATATTCTCCCCTTTCAACGCTTCCTCAATCTCCATATTGTTCCTTTTCCTCCATGTATCCACCGCTACCCTTACCGCACCAAAAATTTTCCTCACAATTCCTCTCTCAAAAACCATCAATGCCTCTTAGTCCTTTTTAGGCAGTGTCCATGACTCAGAGCCATAACATATAATAGGCCTGATTAGAGTTTTATAGAGCCTCATTTTACTATTTTTACTCAATATTTTTGATGTCATTAGTCTCTTATATATATAATAGGCTCTGTTCCCACTTCTAATGCTTCTGAATTTCATCTGTCATATTGTTTCCAGCATTGAGGATAGTGTCTAGGTATTTAAACTCATTCACTCCTTCAAAAACTCTCTCACCCACCTCCAAGTCAATTGCTCTTCTTCGAGCGTTTGCTGCGGACATTCTCATATATTTTGTTTTTCCATCATTAACCTGCAACCCCATTTTCAGTGCCTCTCTTTCTAAGCTGGAAAAATGTTCTCATATACAGTTTGCATTTCGTGCCATTAAAACAACGTCATCTGCATATGCTCCTATCTGGCTCATTCTGAAATATATATTTCCATCCAGGTTCAGCTTCTGTATGGCATGATGTAAAGCCAAGTTGAACAATACCGCTGCTAGAGCATCACCCTGCTTCACACCATTCCTTATGCTTATCTTCCTGCTTTTCCTTCCTCCAATTGCTATCTTTGCCATAGATCCTTCAAGGCTCATCTTCACCAGTCGCACAAGTTTTTTTAGGAATGCCATATGATTCAAGTGCATTGATAAGCTGTCCTCTATTTGGGGGACAACCAACTGACCCAACTTCCATTTGACCCAACCTACCACTTGACCCAATTTTTTAAAATCGAGAAAAGCAGCAAAACCACTTGACCCAATTGTCATCTGACCCAATATACCATTTGACCCAATATTACAAACTTTCAAAACCAAGTGACCCAATTGACATCTGACCCAACTACTGTGCTGCCCTCTTGCAAAACGCCTGCAATGTTTCAGGCTTAGTTACTCTCTAGTAACTTACCTACCGTCTACTCTCCTGGCACAAAGTCTAGAAGGCCTTGACTACTAAGCAGAACTGTTTCTGTATTACTTTGTGATTTTGAGGTTAGATTTGTACTATTTGGTTATTTTGAGTGTGAGATATTCGATAAGGTAATATTGATAAAGAAATAACTTCATTATTTGATATATTAGATATATTGATACGAGAAAATACATTCGGTATGAAACTCAAGTTAACGCCATTACAAGACAAAGAACACACAGCCTCTGGCATAGAAGGCCAAGTAAGTACATAGAGAGCGCTCAGTAGAGTGCTTGATACTCAATACATCACATAATCCTTCCCTCAAAGTTGGAAAAATACAGAAAAACATACAAAATTATAAAAACATAACTGAGTGGTAATACAAAATGATTATAAAAAAGATACAAATGCAAATAACATATGATACAAGAAAATACATTCGGTATGAAACTCAAGTTAACGCCATTACAAGACAAAGAACACACAGCCTCTGGCATAGAAGGCCAAGTAAGTACATAGAGAGCGCTCAGTAGAGTGCTTGATACTCAATACATCACATAATCCTTCCCTCAAAGTTGGAAAAATACAGAAAAACATACAAAATTATAAAAACATAACTGAGTTGTAATACAAAATGATTATAAAAAAGATACAAATGCAAATGACATATGAATGTAAAAGATAATACAATAAAATGCAAAATACAAACATTACTACATCAATTCAAAGGTTCAATTTAACAACTGGTTGCCTATTTCTTTGTGGATATCGCTTTACAGTTAGTGGTTGGAGAGGTAGGTGGTGGAAGAGATTGAGAGATTAGAAGCGGTGCAGGTGAGGTAGTAACAGATTCAGTGATGACAGTGTTGGGGACAGGTATTTGATTAGGGGTAGGTACACAGGTAGGCACAGGAGGTGGTACTGGAACAGGGGTAGCAGGTGGCAGATTGGGTACATGTTGTGAAATTTGGTCAATATGACGTTTCCAGATCATGTTGGAATTATTCAATTTGATGAGATAAGTTACTGGACCAAGTTGTTTGAAGACAGTCCCCTCAACCCATCTTGGGTGAGTTGATCGGTAATCTCGGCACAGGACAGGCTGATCAATAGACAACTTTCTGGGTTGAGAACCATGAGAGTGACTAATTTGCTTGGATTGGTTAGCAGTGACCACACTCCGCAGGTCAGGTTGTAACAGGTCAAAACGTGTCCTCAAGGACCGATTGAACATCAGCTTAGCTGGGGTTTCTCCAGTACTAGCATGTACTGAAATACTGTAGGAGAACAAAAGCCGAGATAGTGCTACATCAAAATTTTCATTTTCAAGGGAGGCACATTTCAATTTATTCTTGACAAGCTTAATGGAATTTTCAGCTAGCCCATTGGTTTGTGGGTGATAGGGCGCAATTAGAGAGTGTTTGATACCATTCATACTCAAAAAGTGTTTGAAATCTGAAGAAGTGGAAGGTGGACCATTGTCAGAAACTAAGAGCTTGGGCAAGCCAAATCTGGCAAAGAGTTGACGCAAATGATTGATAGTTTGACTGGCACAGGTAGAGCTGACCTCCAGGACTTCAAGCCATTTGGTATAGGCATCAATGACAATGAGGTACATTTTGGACTTGAATGGACCAAGGAAATCAACATGTATGCGGGACCAAGGACCTTCTGGGTAGTTCCAAACATGGAGGATAGCTTTGGAAGGGTTTTGTTTTTCAAGGAGACAGGAGGAACATGAGTTAGCTAAGTTCTTAATATCGTTATTAATAGCAGGCCACCAGATATATGACCTAGCTAATTGTTTCATTTTAACAATGCCAAGATGGCCAGAATGAAGCTCATCTAATAACCTTTTTCAAAATTTGTCAGGTACAATAACTCTATAACCCCAAAGTAAAACACCATTTTCAACTGAAATTTCATCCTTATGTTGGAAATATGGTCTCAAGAGTTCATCAGGACATTTGTCACTCCAACCATACATTACATAATTACAAATTTTACTCAAAACAGGATCTGTGCTAATTTCCTTTTTTATATCTTCAAAATTCAATGGAATTTCAGCTTCATTCAAGCAATGCAAATAGGTACCATTATAATCATTAACATTATTGTCACAATCATTATTTACAACTCTTGACAATTTCAAAGGCAATCGTGAGAGAGCATGTGCATTACCATGTAGATGTGATTTTACATAACATATATCAAAGTCATAACCAGAAAGATACAATACATACCGCTGTAGTCTACTAGCAGCAAAGGCTGGCAAGCCTGATTTACTACCAAATATGCTAAGTAAGGGTTTATGATCAGTACACAATGTGAAATGATGACCCCAAAGATATTGGTTGAATTTTTGCACTCCAAAAACTAAACTCAATGCTTCCTTATCTATTTGACTGTACATTTGCTCTGACTTTGAGAGTGTTCTAGAAGCATAAGCAATTGGTCATTCACTGTAATCATCTTCTACCCTAGACAATACACAACCAAGGCCATAGCCTGAGGCATCACAAGCAAGTTTCAATTTTTTATCTGGATCATAATGTGCCAACACTTCAGATGATACCAATTTTTCTTTTACAGTGTTAAATGATTTCATACAGTGCATATCAAAGTTAAAGTCTGAGCCTTTTTTAACAATTGATACAAGGGACTCAAAATTGTTGACAAATTTGATATGAATTTACCATAATAGTTTACCAATCCTAAGAAAGCTTTTAGCTGAGTTACATTAGTTGGTACAGGGGCATCGATAACTGCCTGAACTTTACTGGAAGCAGTGCTAAGACCATTTTTATCAATGACAAAACCCAGGTTTTCAACACTCTTTTGAAAGAAATTACACTTTTCTTTACATAATGTTGAACCACTTTCTGATAATCTTTTACAGACTTCTTTGAGTGAAGATAAATGCTCTGACATGGTAGGTCCAGTTACAAGGATATCATCCAAAAAGCTACAACTCCAGGAATACCTAATATAATTTTTTCAATGATTCTTTGAAATATTCCTGGTGCAGATGCTACTCCAAAAGGTACTCTATTGAAAACAAACAAACCTTTGTGAGTAGAAATTGTACATAGTTTTTTAGATTCATCATCTAATCTGATTTGTAGAAAAGCCTGACTGAAATCTAGCTTAGTAAATGTATCACCTTTTTGGAGAGCAGAGAAAATATCATCTATTCTAGGTAATGGGTATCTGTCGACTTCAAGATCTGGGTTGATAGTAACTTTAAAATCGCCACAGATGCGAATTTGATTATTCTTTTTTAGAACAGGTACTATAGGTGTACCATAAGCACTACTAGAAACTGGACTGATGATATTTTGTTCAACTAGATTATTCAATTCTCGTTCAACTTTCTCTTTTAGTGAAAACGGAATAGGCCTAGGTTTGTAAAACTTTGGTGAAGCACCATTCTTCAAAACTAACCTAGCTGGTTCACCAGTATACTCTCCTATCTTATCTGAAAAAACATTACTGTATTCTTTGAACAGATCTGAGACTATAGCACTGACAGATGAATTGCTCAAGCAATGAGAGTTAGAAACATGAGAGTTAGAGTCAGTATTCTTATCAGCTACACTAACTTGTAGTTTTAGATATTTGATCCAGTCTCTTCCCAAAAGAGGGTTTGAACCATTTGGTATTACATACAAAGGTAATTGTTGAGTGAGTCCTTGATATTTGACATCAACAGATAGGTAACCAAGAGGCACAATCTTTTCATGAGTATAAGAGTTAAGAATCAAGTCTGTAGGAGTCAATTCGATATGTTGAAAACGATCTTTGTAGAATAGTTCAGATATAACAGACACAGCTGCACCAGTATCTACCTCAAAATTTACGATAACATTAGACACATCCAGGTGTAGAGTAATGGGTGCAACTCTTTCCAATTTAGAAGAGTCCATATTAAACAGGTTATGTTCATCATCATTGTAGGTATTAGGTTGATAATCACTTGGTTTCAGTTCATTGACATATGAAGGTTTCCCACAACTGGAACTTTTTCAGCTTTTTGTTGGGTAGTAGAAGAATTACTTGACTGATATTGACAGCAAGCTTTTTGTATATGTCCTTTCTTAGAGCAAAAGTTACAAGTAAGATTTCGGTACTTACATTTGTTGGTTGTGTGGTTACCTTTCACACCGCAACAGTAGCAAACCAATTCATAACCTCTTTGATTGGTAGGCCGAGAGGTACTGGAATTGTTATGATTGGCTTTGTCCTTAGACACAATTTGATTTACAGCTGGTGAATAAGTTGTTGACAATCCTAATGCAGCAGCATTTTTCTCAGCAGCTTCAAATGAAGTAGCAATTTGTAGAGCTTTTTCAAGAGTAAGATCACTTTCAGTCAGTAAACGTTGTTTGATATTGTCTTTGGTAAGACCACTTACTAACCTATCATGAAGTTGGTCATGCAAATTATCTTTGAAATCGCAGGAAGTAGATAATTTTTTAAGCTGTGCAAAATATTCGGATACCAGTTCATTAGGCAGTTGGTTTTGCTGACTAAATTTATATCATTCTGCTATGATGTTAGGCTTGGGGTACAAATGTTCTTTGATAATTTTTGTCAATTCCGCAAACTTCTTGTCTGCAGGCTTGGTAGGACTACACAGATCACGTAATAGGGAATAAGTCTTTACACCCACCATCGTAAGGAAAACGCTGACCTTTTTTTCATCTTTGATATCATTGCTAGTTGTAATGTCTGAGGAAAAGTATTTAAATACCAATACATAACTTGAAGATCACTTTATTTTGCCGATACAATTCCAAACTCAAATTCATAACATAACCATCAAATCGCACATGCCAGAGCGCGCACACAGTGCCCTCTGGTGACATCGCAAAACATTACAATTCCTCCCTTCAACTTTACTACACATTTCAACAACAGAATTAAGTGACAATCAAAATTAAGTAACATTAAGTGACAATCAAAATCAAAATAAGTAATGCACAACAAGTCAATTACTGATACAAAAGAACCACTCAAGCTTTAAATAAGAATACAGTTACAATATTTGATCTTGAATTAATGCTTACAAAAAAAACTCCCTCACAAATCCAATCTTACCACAGGCTTCCTCAACCTAACTGGATATCTAGTATTTTCAGATTCTGAGGTGTTATCCTCAAACACTTCATGAGATAGCGGAGCCTGTGTCTTTCTGTTTTGGGGAATCTCCCTGCTAGGGCTAGGGGATTGACTAAGGGTTGGAGGGTGACCAGTTGACAATGTCTCACCCAGGTCAATTGCATTGGCCGGATCTACTACTTTTGAGCTCACTTTATGTGGAGCTAAGAAATCAGGTGTAAATGTAGTTTCTTTGGCTGCAACATGCGCACTCACAATTTGATCCACATGTTGCTTCCAAATTATACCATCATAATTGTTGGATCATCATTGTTGGACCATCATAATTGTTCACAATTAAGGACCCAACCTTTCAACAATGTTTGCCTCAATCCATTTACTTCGTCCCCTGTAGTCTCTGACAACCACAGGTTGCCCTACAACAAACTCCCTGGTTTTACTGCCCCCATAATTTTCAACTTGCTTGTTTTGTTTATCAGAAACAGCTCTTTGCAAATTAGGTCTAATTAAATCCAAACGTGACCTTAAGGGTCTATTGAACATTAACATAGCAGGACTATCATTAGTAGTAGAATGAATTGCATTTCTGTATGCCAATAGAAATCTACTCAAAGCTAATTCCACATTTTCATTTTCTAGAATAGCACATTTTATCAGTTTTTTTGTGACTTTTACACTATTTTTGGCCTGACCGTTAGTCGCCGGCCTGAAGGAAGGTGAAAAAGTATGTCTAATACCATTAGCCTTGAGAAAGTCATTAAACTCACTAGATGTAAAAGGTGGACCATTATCTGAAATAAGATACTGCGGGAGACCAAAACGAGCAAAAATAGGTCTCAACTTGAAAATTGTTTTTTTAGCAGCTGTAGAATTCACTCTCTCTACTTCTAACCACTTTGAATGTGCATCAATGATTATAAGATAATTTTTTGAATTGATTGGACCCAAGAAATCCAGATGGATTCTCTCCCACGGTTTTTTGGGAAATTCCCACACATGTAACACACTCTTAGAAGGGTTTTGCCTTTGTTCTAAACAAGGTCCACAACTATTAGCCAAACATTCTATATCAGCATCAATACCTGGCCACCAAAAATAAGACCTTGCCATGGCTTTCATCTTCACAATACCCAAATGCCCACAATGTAATTCTGACAGCAATGCTTTGCGTAAACAAGAAGGAATAATTACCCTGTGCCCCCACATCAGAATACCCTGTTCTATAACTAATTCATGCTGTTTCTGGAAAAATGGTCTCAATTCTTCCATGTCTGAACTGAGCTTACCCTCAGGCCAACCATACATAACATAACTGAGAACACTTTTCAATAGTACATCTTTGCTTGTCTCAGTTTTCACACAATTAAAATCAATAGGGATATCATTTTCTGTGATAAACTGTAAATAAGTACCCACATATTCAATCTTATCACTCTCAAAAACAAAATCTTTTACATTCAATGGCAGTCTTGATAAACAATCTGCATTGGCATTAGCTTTAGATGTGATATACTTAATATTAAAATCATAATTTGTCAAAAACAATGCATACCTTTGCAACCTACTAGCTGCATATACTGGCAATCCTTTCTTTGACCCAAATATAGATAATAACGGTTTATGGTCTGTTAATAACGTGAACTTATTACCATACAAATACTGATTGAACCTTTTTATACCATAAACAATAGCCAAGGCTTCCCTATCAACCACAGAATACCCTTTCTCAGCTTTTGACAGAGTTCTAGAAGCATAACCAATTGGTTTTTCAGATCCATCTTTTTGAATCTGACTCAACACACAACCTAAACCATAAGCTGATGAGTCAGTAGCTAATTGAAGTGGCAGATTCGAATCATAATGCGCTAGTATAGGCACTGCAATCAATTTACTTTTAATCAAATCAAAGGCTTGTTGACATGACACTGACCAATGGAAAACACTATCTTTACGTAACAATTGATAAAGAGGAGCTGCAATTGTTGCTAGCTTAGGCACATATTTACAATAGTAGTTTACTAAACCCAGAAATGCTTGGAGTTGACTCACATTAGATGGAGTAGGGGCATTTGTTATAGCCTCAATCTTACTTGGTGCTGTTCTCAATCCCTCTTTGCTAATAATAAATCCCAAATACTCAACAGTGCTTTTGAAAAACTCACATTTGTTCTTACTAACTGCTAAACCATTAGCATCCAATCTCTTACAAACTTCTGTTAACCTATCATAATGCTCTTTCAAGTTTTTACCACTAATTAAAATGTCATCAAGAAAACACACTACTCCAGGAATGCCAGTCAGAATTTTTTCCATAATTTGTTGAAAAATACCTGGTGCCAAAGCAATTCCATATGGCAGTCTATTATACCTGAAGAGTCCCCAAGGAGTGCTTATAGTACAAATATGTTTGGATCCTTCATCTAGTCTTACTTGCTGATATGCTTGAGACAAATCTATTTTTGAATATTTCTCACCTTTTTGTAAACTATTAAAAAGGTCTTCAATTTTAGGGATTGGATGATGGTTCACAACTAAGCACTTATTTACAGTAGAGCTGAGAAAATCGGCACATATTCTCAAATCACCATTCCTTTTGATCACCGGTACAATAGGAGTACCCCATTCACTGTTGCTTACTGCTTCCAAAATACCTTCATGCTCTAACCTTTCTATTTCTGTTTTTACTTTGTCTTGCAATGCATAAGGAATAGTCCTAGGTTTCAAAAACTTAGGACGAACATTATCCTTCAACTCTAATCGTGCTGACTCACCCTTATAACAACCTAACTTGTCTGTAAACACCTGGATATTTATTATACAAATGTCTTATCAACTCTGTCTCATGAACTAAACTTACCTCAGGATTAATCATAGGTGGTTTACTAATTACTGAATGCAATTTTTCAGCCCTTGGGATTTGAATTACCAAATTGAGGTCTCTCATCCAGTCTCTACCAATCAATGGATTTGCACCATTGTTTATTACATACACTGTCAATTGGTGTTCCCTGCTTTCATGTTTGACTGTAACCGTCACTTTGCCCTTAGGTATGATTGGATTGTTTGTGTACAAACTTAAAACTAAATTTGTTGACTCTAATTCCAGATGAGAAAAGTTTTCCTGATAACATCTCTCATTTATGACTGATACGCAAGCCCCACTGTCAACCTCAAATAATAGAGGTTTATTTTCCACAATTAGTTGTAAAGTGATTGGCTCTATTCTCATTACTCTATTAATTTTGTTAGGTTTACTCTCTGACTCCAATGCATACAGATTAGTTAAACAATTTGCAGTAGTAGGCCTATTACCCTCTTCATTACTCTCAAAATCAACACAGTCCATATAGTTTTGTGCTTTATTATTGCAAGGAGACTTACCCTTTGATCTGTATACCTTGATCAAATGTCCAATTTTTCCACAATTGTTGCATTTATATGATTTGAACCTGCAATTTGCAGCACGGTGACCGTTCTTGCCACAACAGTAACACAAGCCCTGCTGTCCACGAACTGCTGTCTGGCCACGTCCTCGACTCTCCACTGACCTCTGACTGCTACCTACTCCTCCATGGCTCTGAAGCTGTGCAATCTTCTCATCCCTCTGTAAACTTACTGGAACCGATACAAATGTAGCCGCCTCCCTGTCCGTCAACTCCAAACTCAAAGCAATTTTAACCGCTGCATCATAAGTTAATTCATGTTCGCCCAACAGTCTCTTCTTGATGGCATCACTCTGCAACCCACTCACTAACCGGTCTCGCAAATAATCTGGCCAGTTGGCTTTAAATTCACAGTTTAATGAGAGTTCTTTCAACTTTACAATATAATCAGCAATAGATTCATGTTCCAGCTGATTTCTCAAACTAAACTTGTACCTTTCAGCAATGAACGAAGGTTTTGGATTTAAATGCGTTCCAACTAACCTAACAATTTCCTCATATTTCTTTGTAGTAGGTTTATCTGGAGCACACAAATGTTTCAGTAAATTGTAAGTTTTGAGTCCCATTATAGACAATAACGTCGAAACTTTCTTTTCTTCCTTGATATCGTTTGCATCCATGAAAATTTCCATTCTCTCAATATACGACTCCCATGTCTCCTCACTGGCATCAAAAACTCCAATATGGCCTATGAAACCCGCCATTGCACTTAATTATTAACACTTCCAATTACTCGTCGCCAATGTAATGTCTGAGGAAAAGTATGTCTGAGGAAAGTAATGTCTGAGGAAATGTCTGAGGAAAAGTATGTCTGAGGAAAGTAATGTCTGAGGAAAGTAATGTCTGAGGAAATGTCTGAGGAAAGTAATGTCTGAGGAAATGTCTGAGGAAAAGTATTTAAATACCAATACATAACCGCACATGCCAGAGCGCGCACACAGCGCCCTCTGGTGACATCGCAAAACATTACACTAGTAATAAACAATTCGAACCGTTTGATGTAACTCTCCCAACTTTCCTCCTCCAACCGAAATTTGCCAACGTGACCCAGAAAAGACATGATAACCTAACTTTCCAAAGCACACACAAAAGTAACATGTTTTGAAACAGAAAATAACTAGAAACATGAACTCGGTAAGTTAAAACCAATTCTTGTCGCCACTGTGAGATATTTGATAAATTAATATTGATAAAGAAATAACTTCATTATTTGATATATTAGATATATTGATACAAGAAAATACATTCGGTATGAAACTCAAGTTAACGCCATTACAAGACAAAGAACACACAGCCTCTGGCATAGAAGGCCAAGTAAGTACATAGAGAGCGCTCAGTAGAGTGCTTGATACTCAATACGTCACATTGAGGTTATTAGATTTGGTTAAAGACCATTTTGGTTGGAGAAATGCATATTAATCAGTAAATGATTCAAAACCCCTATAATTCAATTTGATGAAGCATTTTTACTAGTTTCTACTTACTAACTTATTGTAGTTTTTTTCAAGTCAGAAAAATGCTGGGGTTGGGTAAATTCACTATTTCGACAACTCCCTGTTTCAGCCAAAACACCGAACTACCGCCAGGGAGGTGATTCGCTATTTTTCTGTGACGGGTGACTCGCTGTTTTTGTGTGATCGCGCTGCCTGTCGGCAACTCGCTATTTTCCCCGCTAGCCGCTCACTCAATACAAGACCGTGTCAAAGATTACCGACGAAAAACCCGCTAATTATTAAGTGGGCCAAGAAAGTGAGTGGGACATAATCGAGTGAGTAGCCCAGTCAAATGGTACGTCCAGACGGGTGTTTTAGGAAAGCGGTGCAAAAGTTTTTTTCTCGACGGTTTCATATGTATTTTAGGACGCTGAACTCGAATATGATATTTGCATACTCCTCAGGGGACGGCTTCACCGCCAAACTTCCAAAAAACCCTTAAATTTTGTGACTTTTTTGAGTTTTTCTTTTTTTTGTGAAAACTAGTCGGTTTATCAAAAAATGTGTTCCAGTACAAATTGAGGAAAACAAATTTAGCTACAAAATGAGTGGTCACATTCGAAGTTTGGATGAATGACTGCCAAGCTATGAACCGTAAAAAAGTGGTAGATTTTGAGCTTTTATGGAAAAAGTCAGAATTACTCACTTCAACTTGCTACAACTTGAAACCAGATGAGATATGTAGAAAATTCACAAATGAGGTGAAAGTACAATCCATTCTGAGCAAGTTCCACCTTTTATTTTTCAATTTACCTCTAGGGTGGGAGGAACAGTTGCAAAATAAAAATTCTATGACATTCAACAAAAACTGTCTATTCTATGGTATCATTTTTTCAAGCCTATCTGAAGCAATATATCGCGTTTTCGGCTATTATGTTTTGAAAGTGACTTTTGTTATACATTTATACATTAGTTTTTGCTATTAATTGAGTCTGGTAGTCAACTACCATCTCCTACCCCTCTACTCTCACCACTTTCCAACATCCCTATTTACGTCTATCTATTCATGTATGGTACTGTATTATCGATTATTATAGCAAATGCTCATCACAAGAAGCCATTTGGATTTTTTTTTTTGAAGTATAAAGTATTCTGGGGAAGCGATTCAATGACTTTTTGTACCTTGATTTAGCATCCAATAGCATGGTTAATAAAGTTATAGGCTATTTAAAAATAAAAATCCAAGTGATTATTTTTTACAACTTGATGTTAGCTGGCTTCCAATTGAGGTATTGTAGCCTATTATGTATCAAGCCTCTTTTTTATGAATTTATCTCTATGCCGCCATAAGGATTTCACGTTGCTACAACAAAAGAAATGAAATTTGATGACATAATATTCAAGATTAAATCACCATATCATAACCTATATATGTTGTTATAGAGGAACAAATTTCAAAACATGAGGCTTGATATACTTAATACCTAATACACCAATGTTAAAGCCACGCTAATATTTACAACAATCCTACTGGACTTCTTGTAGTCATTTATTATTAATTTGATGAGTTTAAGATGATGGTTTAGTGAGAAAACGGTTATTTGATTGAATAGTTTTTGACTGTAATCTCAATTGTGATTATGATTGATTTTTTATTTTATTATAAATGCCAAGGTAATTTGATTATAATGTAATGTAAAGTACCTTAATAAATTCTATCAAAACCTTAAGTTAAGTGTAATCAATGGATGGAGAAGAAGCCAAGTTACAAATATATGTAATTCAACCAATAAACTTATCATCATCACACAGTGTAATTAGTGATTAGATATAGCAAAGACGTCAGCTTTGAAGTTTGAAATTTTAACTAGGAGAATGGAGCTAACTTAAAAAATTTGAGTTTATCAATATAGGCCTATTTGAATTTGAAAAAAAATGTAAAGGCTATATATTGAACTCAAATTTGTACAATACCGTTCTTATGTTAATATTGAGTTTACTGACTGATAAAATGGATATCAGTTCTAAAATTATTGAATATCTTAAATTAAATATAACTCTTGCTTTTTGTCTTTTCAGCGATTTCTACTATTGTATGATTGCAGAGTCTTCCTCTCTTTCCTACAGTCAATTTGTGAATGGAAGAATAGCCTATCATTTGAATTATTTTTAGCCGTAACTATAATTTAGTGATTTATCCTGTATATGACAAGAACAAAGTCTCTGAGCACCATTCTCAGCTTTGAAAATCAGTAAAATTAAATACAGCAACATGTTTGCCATCAATTAGACTATTAGAGTAAGAGTAACTTACTTTAGAGATTTTCCTGGTAAATTTATTTTCTTATCTCATAGAAAATAATGTCTAAGAACATATACATATACTCATAATAAGAAATAATGTAAAAGTCATTAGTCGGTAGGAGTTGGTTCTATGTGTTTATTTTTCATTATTCTATCAAAGACAATAAGAATTAAGAATAGGCCTATTGTGCTAGTTACTCTATGCTATTACTCCTCTCTAGTTTAAAAAATTGTAGAATGCTCTACTTTTTGAGTAGTAGTGAAGTTGATATTATGGTAGTTATCCATGTTAAATGAAAAGACAAAATGTTGTCAAACCACTGATTTATTTTAAAATCGAGAAATTCTGGATTTTTTATAAATTAAAGAATTTAGAATCCTTATTTTATCCTTTAAATTCAATAGCAAGAGATATGATTGGCCACAACTGATCGACTGCGTTCCAGTCGCACAAGTATCAACACACTGCAAGACATTCGCGGCACATCCCTCACACTGTCGATAAGCGGATTTATGAGAGTTGGCATTGGTGGAATTGACCGAGCTGACCAATCAAAAGTGACACTGTCAGTGTCCACACTATGATTATTATATACAGTCTCTATAGTTATGATGTTTCTGAAGCCCACAAAAAACGTTATAAAAATTGAATCACAGGAAATTGAATACTGATGCTTCTATGGTAACGTAATCAACTATTTTTTGGGGGCTCCAGAAATGGCATAATACTATCAATCTTCTGTGCATCAGGCTTATGATACGGTGATACCTACCGTGTATTCTAGTTTCCATGGTTCTAACTGACATTTTTTCACAAATTGAGATTTTAATGCATTATGGTTCTATTTTACTTCTAGCAGATGTTTTTCAAAATTTCAGTTGCAAATTATAAGTAGTTTTTTTTAAAAAGCAAAACAATTAGGTTCTATGTCCAAAAAGACCAAATGCAAAATTCAAGAAGGTTCCATTTTGTACTTGGAATCATATTGATCTAGGAAGCCTCAACATAAAATTCAACAAAGTTCTATGTGCTACATGGAACCTTGTTGTTGAAATTTTACTCTTTCATACTGAGAACATGATGGTTGTGATGGGCCTACGGTACGTCAAGAGTTTAGCTTCTCTTCATTTTATTCTGCTCTACTTTTTGTTCATTATGGACATTATTGATAAAGATAAGATACTACTTCGAATGCTTGATATTGATGGGCATAATATAAATAGTAATAAAAGATAACAATAATATAATAAAAAAATATTCATCATCAGCATATTCTATTCAATTATAGTCTTGAAATTTGTTCATTGTTTTATCATCAAATACAAATATTAGAATTCAAATGACTATATTAATTTTTAAATAGGTTTTATTAAAATTTATGAATAAATTTATCTTATACAATTTATTGTTTTTGTAATAAAATTTACTTTAATGGATCATTTGTGATAGATCAGGCAAAATCCAATAAGGTTTTAATCAATTGATAGAATTATAATGCATTACAAATCAAATCAATCTCGAATCATAAAGGTCCTATCTAAGAACAAGAACCGTGTTCTAATGAGAAAGCAATTTACCAGATCATCATGGTTCCAGCTTTAAGATGGAACATTGTTGAATTTAACTACGCCACAGCCACGTTCACACCAGAATGTTAATAACTTTTTTATAGTGAGTTAGTTATATAATATACTAGTAGTTCTGTGAATAGTGGACCTCACGAAGTCACCCATGGATGGGGCATTATTCATGAAGGGAATACTGTTGAGTTTCATTAATTGCATGCGTCATTGCTTGCAATTAATAATAAACTCAACAGCTGGTTAAGCATGAATAATTCTATAGTGTGAGTTCTCCTATGTTTAGAAGTATGAATGTATATAGTAATATTTTAGTATGGAAGTAATACCTTTTCCTTTCATATTATCCTTAAAATGCATTATTTCAAGAAACCTTACATATACATCAATGCACAATTCCTGTCAAATTTCATTAGAATCTATTGCCGCCTTTTGTTGTAAGTGCGGAACAAACAAACAGGCAAACAAACATAAAGAGAAATGCAAAATCGTTGTCTTGAATCTAGACCTCACTTACGTTCGGTCAAATACGTTATTCAAAAAAGTTATCAACATTTCGGTGTAAATGTGGCATTGGCATTGGAGCAACAAGGTTCCACCATAATTTTAAAAGTAATTTTTTACCTACATCCTACATAATGATAACTTTTAAAAAGTTTGACATATTTTTTATCTATTTAGAGTACGAAAATTCATAAAAACACACATTGAATATTTTAATATCATTCCCTTCATTTACTGCAGTACCCGATTTGAAATTCTGCTCTCTTGAAAAGTTGAGGATTTGGCATTTAGAACCCTAATGTTTCAATCCCTCGAATTATTAATAGAATCATATTGGATAATACTGTATATGAATATTTGATAATATGTATTTATGAGTTATTTTAATTTCTCCCCTACATAGATGATTGTCCTTTTGTTCTCTATAATCAATTACTTTTGTACTAAGTTTCTTTCACTTGATGTTTCTCATCTTCATTTTTTTATATTTACATTTTTCCTCTCTAGGTTTCTCTTGCCAAGTACACAAATCAATCAAATAGAAATAATCTATTGCGGAAGACAGCGGCATCAGCCCCAAATAGTGATATTAACTTTACTAGGAAACGTACCAAAAATTTGTGTCCCTAAATATAGAATTGTTCTGTACTCGAGAAATTGGCGAGACAAAGCTTTTTGTTAGTAAAAAAAAAGATAACAAGTCATAATGTGTGTGTAGGCAAGAGACACTCAATGATGGTTAGCTGTTGCATCTGTTTCTAGAAAATCATGTTCAAGTGGCGGAAACAAAATAAACAAAGACAGAGAAGAATTATTTGTATTCTCTATTCTCTGCCGTTCGCTCTGTCACTCCATTATCCCTACTGATACACTCACTCTTTTTGCCACACGCGCTCACTATCTCTTGACTGTTCTACAATATTATTTGTCACGTTACCTCTAGTTCTCCTTCAAGTGGACTCCTTCTAGTTCTCCTTCTAACAATAGCCTACCCGGCGGCAACCCTTGATCTTCTGCCTGAATAATTACTAAATCCAGCCTATTGACCGAACCAAATTTTTCTAATTCCAACCACACATTATTCTTTGAGAAGAATGAAAAGGGTCTCATTTGTCATAGATAAAAATTCCATAGTTACAGAAACTGCTTCTTATTCCTGGGAGAACATAATATACCTGCTTACCTATTCTATAACGAAAGACAATGTTCTTTTATATCCTGGTGAAGGTTATCTGTTAGCAAAGATGGTATACCTAGTCTGTACAAGCAAAGATGACCCTCTGGCAAAATGGCAAGAAAATTACTCCATCTCGGTCAATATTGATTAAAAAATTATTGATTTGGTCTCAATTGTAGGAAACGTTCTAATATACAATTTGAGACCAAATCAATATTTTTTTAAGTCATTTTCTCATCTTGCCAGACAGAGGGTCTTCCTTGTTTGGACAGACTTATGCAGGCCCATTTCTATAACTGGGCAAGATGCACAGTTGACCAGGGGCGCAAGAGCTCAGGAGATCATTTTTGTAACTGTGATTTGGAATGATGTAGGTATTGCAAAGAGGGGAAAAAAGAGTATTCAAAGTGGAATTAAAAAAAAATTGTTTGGGGCCACTTACGTGCTGGAGTTCCTGTCTATGTTTTTGAAGGAAAAGGGTAGTCTCCCCACACATGCTTTGAGGGTTACATTCTGCAAGCCTAAAACCTGATATTCTGTACATAGAAATTATTTTATTTTTTCACATTATGCTCAGTGGTTATTGCTGTTTCAATCCGCAATATCCAAGATAAGTATGAATGTGTTAAGATTCAATCAATGAAGCAATTAATTTATTAATCTTGCAAAATTCAAATTCAAAATTGTTTATTAATAAAAAATTATATATTCCCAAAAATATAAGTATTTAGATAATATGATTATTCTCATCGCATGGATGATTTGTCTGTGTGCAGGGAGGAGGATAATAAAAGACTATAATGTTGTACACAGGACCTATACAGTACACTAGTGAAATAAAATGATAAATTGCCTAATAGTACAATTGAGTTTATCTAAAATGATTCTGCAATTTTTGTCAAAGACTTTACCAACTGAGATAATGTATGAAAATACAATAATTGTTATGACCTTCAGACTATTTGTAATATCATAATATTTGTCAGATTTATACCTATATTTGTTCCTATGAGCTTCAAAACTCATAGGTCGTGATAATAGTTTATGTACCGGAATCTATCATGCTCTTGAAATACTCTAATTTTTTTGAAAATTCTTAGTCTTGTTGTAACTTAATTCTATGAAGACAAATAATTAAAATGTAATCCAATTTACAAGTCTACAAAAATTATCATAAATATCTGACAAGATAATTTTGAGAAGATTATAAAATTGTTATCTGAGATTCATGAATTTTCTTCAAAATATGATTAAAAAATGTATAAAGAATAATATTCAATCTTGAATAATTTTGTGATTGAACAAGCAATTTCACCTTAAATCGTGCAATAAAATTATAAGTTTGAAGCCTGTTGTATTTAACGTAATTCCTTAATGCAAGGCACTATATATAGTCCAGTCAATAAAGCCTGTCCACACTGGTATAGAGTGCATGAAATATCCCCCAATTTCTGACCTCGGGAATTTATTTAGACTAGTTGGGAGGTTAGCATAATGAAAGTCCCTGGACCTCAGGGGTGAGCATAGCGCGGGAGGGGGTTGTAGAGGGTACAATTTTTTTGCATAAAACCTGAAAACGGTTGATCCTAGAGAAAAGTACTCTGATTAGAAATTGAAGAGGACAAAAATCTGCATCGACTGAAAAAATAAAACGAAAATCGGCCAAATAGAAATTTTTCCACATTTGATCAAAACTCCCATTTTTACAAAATATCCCGAAAAAATTGTCCCAAGTGCTTTCAAATGTGATGTAACACATGAAGAAACAATAAACCCACTACCCTCTCACCCTAAAAGTTGTCGAGCATGAGAAGTTTAGACTTTCTGTTAGCCAATATCAGTCGAAAATTAACAACTTTGAATTGATATTGTAAAATTTAGGATGATCGTACAAAAATTATCTTGGGCTTAAACGTTTCTGGACTAAGAAAATCGAATACACTGATAGTTATAAAGTAATATTCAGTCAGTAAATCAATAAACTATTGACGCAAAGTTTCAATAGCAAGCAGATGTTACCCATTCCAAATTCAGTATAGGCGAAGATAGCATAATAAGGTTACTGGTCTAGCGGTTCTTGGAACTGATTAACTAATTTTTTATTTTGTTTTCTTTGCATTGATGTTGTGTGCCGAAAAATAAAGTTCGACACCACGGGTCGAAAATGTAATATTCCGTCTCTCAATCTTTTCTAGTCCTCGGCCTACGGCCTTGGACTTGGAAAACCGATTTTGAGCCGGTAAACGCACATTTTCGGCCCTAGGTACGAAATATACTATTCCAAGAATGGAATTCCTCCAAATTCAGCTACAGGTGTTTTTTGTTCATATTTTGATGCTAAAATATACATAAGAAGTGATAACTATATTCAAGGTGGTGTTTGGTAGTCTATATGGATCATAGATAATAATCAAGGATAATAATCTAAGGACATCCCTAACTTTCGTAAAGGTGAACGGATCTTAACGAACTATAGCTCATGGTTTTCATCTTCAAAAGGCAGTTCTATTTCATATACCGTATTGAAGTACAATGCTGTAAGCGAGAGCTACTTTGTCAGAAAGGCTTATATATTCATTTTTCACATTTTCTCTAGTTACTCTGTCCGGCGACAAACTTACAGTATCAGTACATGAATTTATTCATTTCTACGATTTCAATTATTATTATTATACCGGTACTGATCTTCCCAATTCTAAACGTTTCTAAATTAATTGAAATTTCAAGTATTAGTAATGTGAATAATAATAATATAGTATTTATGAAAATTTATTGGAAAACTTTCGATTACACGGTATCTTGGCTCATAGGCCACATAGAGACTTCTGGATTTTACTAACTGATTGCTGCCATCCGACACTACAATTTGAGCAGCAATTTTATTGGTGTTGTGTATCCATTCTTTTTCCACTTTAAAATTTAAAACTCAATAAAAATCACTTATGAATGGAAATAAACTTACTTACATAGTAGTTACTATAGTTTCGACCTGTTGTGTGGTATCTTCAGACAGAGAAGATGAGTCTGAAGATACCACACAACAGGTCGAAACTATAGTAACTACTATGTAAGTAAGTTTATTTCCATTTATAAGTGATTTTTATTGAGTTTTAAATTTTATTGGATTCGGTATTAATTAGTTGTTAAATTGAATAAATTAAATTTAAAGTGAGTCTAGTTTGCTTGTATATATTTACCGTGCAAATGTGTATATATGTATGTATCTGTATATATGTATCTTGTGTATACATGTACCGTATGTATCAGTAAATCACGTGTTTGGCGAATTCCATCATAACTTTAATTTTTTTAAAGAATGTGTTCATCCAGCTGTACCTTAAACATGAGGATATTTTTTATTGTTGATGAGTTTTCGAATTGGTGAAATTTTTCAATTTTTCAAGTGTTTTCTTTATTAGTGTAGGTATTGATTTATTTAATTCAACCTTTATAAATGAACCTTCTCAATTAAAAATTTTCAAATAATTTTTTGGGATCAATATCTTAGACTTCTGCTCTAATTGGTTTAGTGACCAGTTAACCCCCAAAGATTCTGTGTGGTTCAGGACTTGCATCTAGCAGATTTTGTTGAAATTTCTTAAATTCATAACTTTATATGAAAAGTAAATAGATAAAGATAATTTTGAAAATGATAAAAACTTTTTAAAATGCACTAAAAAGAAGGAATTGACTTCTTTGATCACACTATTGGTTAATAGGAATTCTTTCTTAAATACCTGTGAATATATAATAAAAATATTATTATTACCTCTAAATAAAGTACCGTATTCAAGTACAACTCAAACGATAAAAAAGGTGTGGCTAAAACTAAGTAAACCTTCATTATCTATAAAGTTAAAATATTTTCTGAAGAAATACTTTAAAACTATAGTTTCAAGCCACACTTTTTATAGTTTAAGTTGTACTTAAATACTTTATTCAGAGGTTTATAAATACTTTATTTATCTATGAATAATTTATTCATTTATGAATACTTTATTCATATAGTTTATGAATTGAGCTCTGGTTATAGCACGATGTATAAATTTTAAAAAATATGTAAGTTACTCCTATTAGGTTATTAGGGTCTTAACATGTATTTGTTAACTCAAGTTCAGTGTAACTTCACAGAATAGTTTATGAATTGAATTTTTGTTATAGCACTATGTATGGGCTAATAGGTACCTACCACAGATACTATAACACCGTTTTCCAGTATCCGTGATAGGTAGCCTACTGTATAAGTAATTCACAGTTTTATAGGCCTAGTTACCGGTAGTCAACATAAATGTAGGCATAATTAATTATAGGCGCATATTTTTATAAATATTGTATGCCTATCTTGAGTTGTGTAAATATTAAATTTTGTCAATCCTAGGCCTGAATGTTTTGTCTTCTCCCAATTAAATTCGCTATCCTTTTCCAATCGGGTAAAAGTGAAAAAATACAATACTGACTTGAAAATGATGCTCACTTATTATGTGAGTTGCAAGTAAGTTATCAGAAACAATTTGCAACAAATTCTGGAACAGATTGCTACCACACACACTGCTCAGGCGCAAAGTGCTGTATGTAGACCAACAGATAGGAGAAGAAACTGAGTACACTTGTTTCCATCATCTACAGTATACAAAATCTTCTATTTAATAGGCCTACCGTATAATATATAAGTACCTAATAATACAAACTATGTAGTGGACCATATATTGATGGTCTAATTGATCTCTCAATTACAGTAATGCAAGGTATGCATAAAATATTTGCAACAGTAATGCATTACAGTAATTACTCATTACTGTAATGACATATGGTAGCTTGAGGGAAGAGATGCAAAAAGAGGTCATGTTCCTGTACAAAACTGGGAATGATAGATAGGCCTACTTCTCGAAAAAATATATTCGATGTCAAGAATTAGCAGAATTTAAGCCTATTATTTTCTAAGCCTATAATTTAAGCCTATTACCAGACTTTCTAGCCTACTTAGCGTACATGGCTTATCAACAATTAATTGGAAATATAAGATATACGCCAAACTTGCGTTAAAACATAAAAAAATTTGTCTCAAATTATAGATCACAATAATTCATCATATTCATAATTCTTGAACCAATATTGACCGAGCTGGAGTCATTATGGGTCATAATGTTTCCTATAGTTTGAAATCAAGTTCAAAATTCTCGAACCAATATTCACCAAGTTTTTATAGATCACAATGTTCCCCACAATAATTTGAAATCAAATTCATGATTCTCGAACCAATATTGACCGAGCTGCATAGACTTGCATCGAAGTATATCAGGTATCAGACTAGCGTCAAAGTTTGCATGCCCCTCCTAGACAGATGAGTTTTATTGATGGCGGACTGTGGCACGAAACAGCCAGTTGTCTGACCTGGCCTGCCGAGCTGCAATAGCCAAAACGTAATTTCGCTATTTCTCAAAAAACACGCAGTTGTCTAAACAGCGAGTCACCTCCCCAGCGACAGTTCGGTGTTTTTGGATAAACAGCGAGTTGTCGAAATAGTGAGTTGCCCCGTCCCAAATGCTGATTCACAGGTACAGTATTGATGATTTTTGATAGTCAATGAAATTGAGTTATTGGAAATAAATTACGTATTATTGAATATTTATGGACGTTCCTTATAACCGACTTGTACGATTTCAACAGAAATAATTGAAGATAATAGACTTTGATGGCATCCACCTTATAAAATTTCCTCATGAGTGTCTTTTCTCAGTGAATGTGGATAAGTGTTACTAGGAGAAATCTATTTAGAGTAGGCCACCTACACAGTTTTATAAATTTCACAGAAGCTATGTTTCTGTTTGTACAATTTATTTACTGAAAAATCAATCAATGAAAGAAAATTTGCAAAACTAAATATTTGTCAAAAAACTTCTTAAAAAAAGTATCCTACAATTCTTGATTACTTAATTAACTGCAGTTCTCAATTATTTATTGAACTGCATTCCAGTTCACTATTTAAAAAAACTAGAAATTTCAATAGGCCTATAACATTATTTTATGAGTGAGTCTATAGGCCTACCATAATTTATTTCTTTTAGTTATGCTTTGTCTCCTTGTTCAATTATGCACCATGCATAACTGTTTCATGAACACCTGATTTTCATCCTCAACTGAAAATTTGTTTTTCTCAAATGATTTTTTCCAAAATGATAGATTTCCTTCAAAAATAAGTTGATGAAACATTTCCTCTTCAAAACAATAGCCAAAGTAACCACTGATGATTATTCTTCAATTGTAACTATAAATATTTTGAGTGATTACAGTAGAGCAGTGGCGCCGACTTTGGGGGGGCAATGCACTTTCTGCCCCCTCAATAATCACTCAGGGGGGGCAATGCGTGTATTTTGCCCCCCCAATATTCATAGATTACTAGAGAAATTTTTATCAATTTTTGAGTATCAATTATCAATAAGTAGACCTATTGAAAGAATATTTTTACCATCATCAATTCCAAATAGCTCAAATGAAACCAATTTTAAACAATGGTCTAGCTATTTTTATTATATTCACAACTGGAAACTGGACTATGATAGTGTGGAATGGTATAGGCCTACTATTATTATTTTGAAATACTACTTCCAAATTGTCCACAAACCATAGAAATAGACGATCAGTCTCCTGTTTATTATTTGCATTACCCAGCTAGGCGTCTGGGCTTAGATTGTTATAGCCGCATATGAGTCGTTAATTGCAACATTTTACAAGAACTTCATTCTTAATTAATTTTTTAATGTAAAACTCCCCTCTTCTTTCTTTGAAAATATAATACAGTCTATATAAATACAAAATCAAATACAAAATCTAGATAAACATAACAAACTACACAATAATGGAACTAACATTCATAGCCAGAATTACTCAGTTTTCAGTTCCACTAGTGAGAGTGGTGGTTAGCACATGGCACATCTATTTGTGTTTCATGTGACACAATAATTTTTAAAATTTGTTTTTCTCAAATGATTTTTTCCAAAAAAATGATAGATTTCCTTCAAAAATAAGTTGATGAAACATTTCCTCTTCAAAACAATAGCCAAAGTAACCACTGATGATTATTCTTCAATTGTAACTATAAATATTTTGAGTGATTACAGTAGAGCAGTGGCGCCGACTTTGGGGGGGCAATGCACTTTCTGCCCCCTCAATAATCACTCAGGGGGGGCAATGCGTGTATTTTGCCCCCCCAATATTCATAGATTACTAGAGAAATTTTTATCAATTTTTTGAGTATCAATTATCAATAAGTAGACCTATTGAAAGAATATTTTTTACCATCATCAATTCCAAATAGCTCAAATGAAACCAATTTTAAACAATGGTCTAGCTATTTTTATTATATTCACAACTGGAAACTGGACTATGATAGTGTGGAATGGTATAGGCCTACTATTATTATTTTGAAATACTACTTCCAAATTGTCCACAAACCATAGAAATAGACGATCAGTCTCCTGTTTATTATTTGCATTACCCAGCTAGGCGTCTGGGCTTAGATTGATATAGCCGCATATGAGTCGTTAATTGCAACATTTTACAAGAACTTCATTCTTAATTAATTTTTTAATGTAAAACTCTCCCACTCTTCTTTCTTTGAAAATATAATACAGTCTATATAAATACAAAATCAAATACAAAATCTAGATAAACATAACAAACTACACAATAATGGAACTAACATTCATAGCCAGAATTACTCAGTTTTCAGTTCCACTAGTGAGAGTGGTGGTTAGCACATGGCACATCTATTTGTGTTTCATGTATTTTGTGCAATTTTTTTATATACGTTTATTAACGTTATGAGTGGAAATTGTAAAAATTCTAATTAAAAACGAACTAGATGTATATTATGTGTGAGTTGGATGCAAATTTGCCTTCAACCTACATATCAGAATAAATTCAGTACCTTAACTATTACCTATATTAATATTTATTTCCAAATATTTTTTTCGTGTTCAAAATTGGAGGAGAAACTTGATTCATTTACTACCGAGAATCACGATTATAATGGCCAATTTGAATTAAATTAATGATAGGGTACCGTAATAATAATTATAGGGAATTCAAAGTAGTTGAATGGATCAGATTATCTCTACATTACAGAATTCAGCACGAAATCACATGCAAAGATGCAGTCTCACTGCTTGTGTATTTTTGTGTATTCTCACAACCCCCTCCCCCATCCTCGGATGGCAACCCCCCCCCCTCACTCATTAATCTTCAGTTTGCCCCCCCCCCCAATATTTTGATGAAGTCGGCGCCACTGCAGTAGAGTTTACTAACATGATGAAACAAGAATACCGGTATAGGCTAATAATATAGAATAACATGCTCTAACAGTCATGGCAGTTGTAAAAATAGATCAATGGCATTCATAGCACAATTACATTGCTAGCATGTGATCGTAACCGCGATGTCCAGATCACTAATCCACGCGTCCTCTCGCGCTGAGAATGAAATTTGGTGAATTAGACAAGTGAATTCAACCATGGCTAACTTCATTTAGAACTAAACGGCAGGAATTCGTTGTCATATAACTTACAGATGATGTTCAAGGCTCATTTTGGGCCGTTTAGAAACATATTCTAGCACTAAGAGCAAGAAAGTAACTCTCAGCACGCGCTGACAACACTAATTGGTGTAGTGTAATTTAAATTAGAAAAAATGAAAATAACCTGAAATGTTGAGAGTGAATATTGATGTTGTGGAACTCGTCAAAATGAAAGAAACTTCAAGTGGAATTGATAATGTTTCAAGTTTCTTTCATTATGAAGAGAAGATGGGAAATAAAACAAAAAGGCTGTTTGTAAAATTTGACAAATGCATGTTAAGTTTATTATAAAATATTAACATAGAAGATAAGTACCCTACACTGGCGGCTCGTGCTCATGAAACAGGTGAAGTGCTGTTCAGTAGAATATACTTTATTTATTATCAAGAGCCATTCAATTATTTTATTTTTCATCAGAATATAAGAAAAAATAAATGTGCATAGTTAATAAAAATTAAAGTTGAAAATAATTTTTGCATAGGCCTACTCATAATTTTGGATTGCACGTATCATTTTCCACTTGTAATCCATTTTCTAACGATAAACATAACATACCTTAATAATTATAGTGGAAACATTAATTACTGTTATTGAAATAGCAGTAGCCTAGAAAATTAAACCTTCAACTTGGGCTATTTCAAAAAATTGAAATGGAATGAATCAAATACCCTCTTATAAACTTCTAAAGTATTATTTTTACACGGACATTTTTCAAGCTTTAGCCCATTTTCAAAGTGATCACTTTGAGGGTATTTGATTTATTTCATTTTATCTATCAGTAGCCAAGAATATTTCTGAAAAATTAAGATCATCGTTGTTTCCTAAAAAAATTTATTGGGTGAAATTCAATTGTGAGAATATTATTCAGGAATCTCTCCATGAGAAGCCTACATTCAGCAGGACAATTTAAAAATATTTCTCACAACCTATAAACCCTCTATTCCAATCTAGGCCAATAGGCCACTTTTTAGAAAGCCAAGAAAATATTTCTTTAAATAAATTAATTGAATTCCAATTTCCAAGTACATGTTTGAACCATTTTTATGCACTTTCTCTCTTTATCTTTGAAAAGACAGGTCAATCATCAGTTATAGTCTGTCCAAGCAAAGAAGACCCTCTGGCAAGATGAGAAAATGACTCCATCAGCTCGGTCAATATTGGTTCAATTATCAATTTGGTCTCAATCGTAGGAAATATTCTGATCTACAATTTGAGACCAAATCAATACTTTTTGAACGAATATTGACCGTTCTGGAGTAATTTTCTCATCTTGCCAGAGGGTCTTCTCTGCTTGGACAGACTATATCTTGATGTGAAAAATGTCAAACCCAAACTTCATCTATGCCACTTTGCTAATGCTATTTTCTATCCAATTAATTAATTCAAGAAAATAATTTAGAAGTAGAGAGACAATTATTTATTTTTGGAGAATTGTTTTGCAAAGAACCTCTTGGAAAAAGTTGGTCAAGTAAATTAATATTCCAAATCTTACTGTTAAGTCTCAAAAGAATTTGAAATTTTGGTAAATCTATGGCGACAGGCGGGAAATTTTTCTATCTCAGCATACTATTTTGAAGCTTTTTACAGCGATGGCCACACAATGATTATAATATTCTCTATACTGAAAATCATTCATACTTATGAAACTAAAAAGATTAAAATAAAATTAAAACTTTTAAAAACCAACGTTTTCAAATCCGACTAGAAAGAAGAAAATAAATTTTCTGTCCGTCTTTGAATCTCTTAATGTATTGAACTGTCATCAATTTTATTATTATCATAATTTGTCTTATACTGCGTTTACACCGAAATGTTAATAACATTTGTTAATAACTTTTTTGAATAACCTATTATTATATAGACTTATAATATATTATATAACTTATCATATAAAAGTTATGAACAAATGTTATTAACATTCCGGTGCGCGGCCTTAGACTGAATACGTATTTATAAAAACACAGCTCAAAAATTCCAAAAAACGTCTATAAATCATTAACTTAATATGTGTAGCTGATAAGCTCAAAGATCCAGCATGTAAGTTACATATATACATGCGCCAAATGCTTTTAGTCTAAAACATACCGGTATTGTGATAATGAAATTGGTGACAGAATATATTGATAAATTCAATAACAGTTACATAAAGAGATTCAAAGACGGGCAGAAATCTAAAAATTCAAATAGAATAGCAATCTCAGTAGGCCTACCCTTGAAAAATATTTTTGTTTCAACTCTCGGGAGCCATTTTAAAATTTGAATTACAGAATACAGAATTCGAAATTATTCACGTTTATAAATGGCTCTCAATAGTTGAAACATGTTGTGTGTTAAAATAAAAATGTTTTAAAGGGTAGGCTACCGTACTGAGATCGCCATTTCATTATACACTTTGATAATTATTAGCCTCACTAAAAAAAAAAAAAAATCTCCACAGCCATGAAATCACCCTCTATACAGTATCCGGTGCCCACATTCTGACGTATTCCGTGCTTGGAATATTACACAGAGGGCATCTCAAGTGGCGTGGGTTATGTTGTCAGTTAAGTTTAGCACATCGAGTGCACATGCATATATGACCACATGGAATCGCCGCATGTGTTGACTCGTGGTCGTAGCAGATGGTGCAGCGACCGAAATTTCGCCGGCTCATTCTTTGTCCATGCTGTTGATTACGAGATTGGCCACGAGCACCTCTTGGTTGTTGGCCACGACGACCTCGTGACTGGCCACGGCCGCGAGTTCTCCGTGCACCATCATTGCTGGGACTGGGATGGCAGCGGCTTCTGGCTCGGCCATAGCTGGGACGGCAGCAGCTTCTTCCACCACCACCACATCTTCCTCGTCCTCCTCCTCATCGACGTCAAGAGTTATCCACTCATCCCTCATGTCGAACTCCAGCTCTTCTGGGAATAATCCCTCACCTGCTTGCAGACCGTGGTTTAATACATCAAATAATGTGTCTGTCTGATGAGACACTCTTTTTAAAAGTCAATGAGTCCTATTTCTGTCGAACAAGTAGGTTCATTGAGTCGGCGATTCCAGCCGTTGTTAACCGACCCGACCTCCCACGGTCACGACTCATATTGAGAATATTCTCATTTCTGTGTTGCTTGAAGAAATATTCCTGCTCGATTTGCTGGAGACCTCCTGGAAATTGAACAATTTTACTACGCTATAGAAAGGTTCAAGTTTGTATAATTACACATTAAAATCGTTATTTCTCTTTCTACTGCGGATTATGTTCTCTTGAGTGATACCACAGAGGAGGGAGAACTTTATCCCTTCTGTTATCCCTTCTCTGTGGTGATACTAATAAATTTTAATACCGGTACCTTTAAATTTGAATGAAGCTACATCAGTAGTAGGCATTGAATGCTTCTGCTACTACAATTATTGACGACAAAACTAAGAAGCTGAATAAAATAGGATTTTTTGGATGAAGCTGTACAAAAATTCTACACAGACTGGGAATCAAACTCAATAGCATTTACCTTGAGGTTGTCAGCCGAGCGGCTTATCTATTTGTCTGAAGAGCGCCTTCATGATAACAGACTTACTCAGTATTATGATGGCTCATTGCCATATTTAATACTGTATTTTGTATTTTTTCTTGTTGATGATATATTTGAATCATACTGAACAAAAAATATTTTATACAATCTCATCAAAGCACATTAATATTGAGGAATCGTTGAGAATTAATTTAATAAAATGATCGTACAACTACAGTTCTCAAATACAATTCCACTTACCAATGAATTCCAAGATATTTAAGTGTGGTCCAAGAGCCGCTTGGAGTGGAAACTCTCCACACAGTTGTTGGTTCTGTTGGGCAGCGAAAAACGCTCAGCCTTTTAGCTCCCACTCTTCCAGGCCAAAATCTTCTGGCATATAAGAATACTCGCGCGAGTGCTTCACTGAGCAAATTCTCTTCTCTGGCAAAGCGTTTCACAGCTGCCAGCCCATCAGCAATCGAAAATGACGGAACCTCATTCGCTCTGGATACTACCCACTTCAGCAGGCAAATGTGGTATCGCCATCAAGAGTTTTATAACTCGTTTTATACCGGGGTCCTCACGACTTGGGTTGCACGAGACCGTAGCTCACAACTGCTCTCCATATTGACTGGAACATTTACAAAAGTGTTGAATTAGGCCTATGTGAATTGACATTATTTTTATATCAGACTTATTAGATTATAGTGATGATTTTTATTTGACTCAAAATTTTCAAAAATATATTTTGGCTGTATCTGGTTGAAAAAAGTCCAAATCAAGTACTTTTTTTAATTTATTTCCCTTTGGACTTTAAGGAATTGGAATTTAAGCTGTCACACACTATGATTACACAGCAGTCTCTATAGTTTATTTAAACATGTAATATTGTGAAGAAAAAATGTTTGTTTTTTTAATAAAAAAATACATTTTATTCATTATATCATATTTTGAATATGATACCAAATTAATCGAATTATTAAAAAACCAAGGATGAAATAATGATGAATGATAAGAACCTCAATGTTTAAAATTACAATATAACTAATAATATCGTGTTGTTCATACATTCTTTTTCCACTATTAATTACTGTATTGGAATTGATTTTAGAAAACACTTTTGTACTCTAGAAGAAATGTTTTCTTCTACATTTTGTAGTGACGATTGATTCTTGTGTTTGGTCATTAGAATGGTCGACAGTAGGCTAGTCTCTTGTACCAGTTTCTGATATAGTCTGTCTAAGCAGTAAGCAAAGAAGACATTCTGGCAAGATTGAGAAATTACTCCAGCTCGGTCAATATTCGTCCAAAAATCATAAATATGGTCTCAAAATGTAGAAAGAATTATGATCAACCACTAAGGTGGTTGGAGGAAATGATAGGATGATGTAGAGTGTGAGTGGGTGTTTGTTTTAGTAGGGCGTTGTTTTTAAATTGTGCTAATTATTTTGTGGAGTCTTATGAAGCTTATTGAAAAACTTACCTGACAATAATGGACACGATTTGCACTGAGCACTTTTTCTGTCTTTGGAAGTAAGAAAATGATTCCAAACTGATGACTCATCAGAGTCTTTTTATGCAGAACAAAAACATTTCTATCCTCCATCAGGATGGGATGAAGTTTACACTTTTATCACTTCAAATTCTGTAAATTGAATTTATAATATTAAATAGAATACTTTTTGAAAACCCGTGTAACGTAACGCAATACCGGCAATACCGACCGAACAACGCGAAAGCTGAAGAAATTTCGTAGAGCCAGCTATATTTACTTCAACTAAATAATATTCTACTTATGATAGAGAAAGAGAAGAGAAGAGAAATAATAAAACAGAGAGTGAATAATAAGTGCTTGTTTATTTCTGATTTCTGAAGTCTTTTTAAAGTTCTGAGTGCATTTCAAGGAAATGACATCAGCACTATTGCAATCATTGCGCCGTCTAGACTGGCAATTGTGGTGCTGTGTAAACAGAAACAATTGTAGAGACATAACAACCGATCAACAACAATTCTGTGAGAAATGCGAATTTATTTAGCCAGTACAGAGTCCAGTTAGCTATATACAGTATATAATTCATATGCATATTCATATGCAACTGTAGGCTGTGCCTGTAGAATAAATATTAGTCAAACACTTAGAACTATAAATTATGCAAAACTCATATTCATCACCATAAATGAATTATAGATTGAATTGTTTTTCAAAAATTCTATTTACAATTTCATGTTTTCTAATCCCGAAAATCCCGGGATTGACGCTGAAAATCCCGGGATTGTTAGGTATAGAAAATGGACCGGATCCCGGGATTGGGATCCCGGATTGACATCCCTACATGTAATGTTATGAAATGAGAATATAAAATGTGAGCAACCACCTTTAAGTGAATGTTTTCTCAAGTGAGTGTTTATTATGATAAAATAAGGCAAGATGAGAAAATGACTCCAGCTTGGTCAATATTGGTTAAAAAATATTGATTGGGCTCAAATTGAAGGTCAGAATGTTTCCTACGATTGAGACAAAATCAATAATTTTCAAACAATATTGACCGAGCTGGAGTCATTTCCTCTTTCCTCTATGAGTGGTTCAACTTTGTAAATGCAGCATTTGACGTACCTTTTTTGGTCTCAAATGTGCTCTGATTGTTTAAAATAATTATTCAGTAGCAAATTATTAAGGAAAATCAATATAAACTTGAAAAAAGCGAAAAATAAGCCTATTGGATGAAATTTGGGCAAAATTTTGGTGTATTTCCACAAGCTTTCATTTACACAACAAGCAATTTTATTAGTAGGTATTGGTTCCGATGAGGTGCCGATTCTGCCAGTGATACCAACATGATTTCAAGAGCATAATAGACATTAAATTTCTGACCAGGAACGTTTCTCAAAACTGATGTTAGGTTGCAATCCTGCAGTGCAGAGAGCATGAATATAGCATGAATAATGTGTATAGTAATAGTGTGTAGCAATCCTTTTTCCCTTTTTCGTCCTTAATATGCAAATTTTCAAAATGCTCTATAGTCTATAACCTGGTCGTCCATGTCTACTATCACCATGGCAAGTTTGAATCAAATCGGTCGAGCGGTTCCGGAGGAGTAGTTATACAAAGAGTGACTTTCCTAATCCATTAGAGCTTCGCTCCGCTCAATGATAATTACAGTCTACAGATCATCTACTGTTAGTCGTACATGGGCGTACGCTGGCAGGGCGGGGGGCTGCCCCTAGAAGTTGACATAATCTTTTTGTTTTCAATAATTCAGAAATAAAATGAATTAGATAAAAATAATAATGAATATACTGACTTATAAACAGGCTAAGCGTGAGAATTGTTAATGATATTCCATCACCTTTATTTACAGTCATCCTGAAGCAGCCAGCCACCTGTCGAAGGAAAATGCCCAAAGATCGATGGAGCGGGCCAAGAAGAGCGTGGAGCCCACAGGGACCCCGCACTCATTGGAGGAGGCAAGGGAGCGGCTAGTGGGACGAGGACTATAAAACCAGAGATGGTGCGAACAGTTCCTCTTAGAAAAGGAATTCATCGAGGAGGGATGTGCGATTGCTATGGGCTTTGGCAGCAGCTGCATACAAATGATGCGGCAGCATCCTGGCGAAGCTAGTCACATCTTTATGGAAGCGACATTCAAAGTGGTACCTAAACAACCGGAGAGACTCCGACAACTCTTCTCTGTACATATTCTATTCAGGAATGTGGTGAGTAAGCTACTTGAAACAATAGATAGAAATTAATAATTAGAATTGACTTTCGGATAACGGTAGAAATAATAGAGAAATCAAATCACATTCTATTTTGTATAGAAATGTTCAAAATTATGTAGTTATCACACAGCTTAAGTTAAGAAGCTAATTGAAAATATTGTTTAAAAATCGTCTTTTTTTAAAAAAATGTATATAGGCCTACCGTATTGAATTTTTTAAATCGGCATCATCAGAGAAGTTAGCCTTTTTATGTTATTTAATCATAATTCTTCTTCGAAAAAAAATTGAAGGAACCCATTGGATATCCTATTGAATCAATCAATGTCGAATCAAGTTGAATCAAGAACAAACTTAATTCCCGTACAATTCCCGCTTATTTTCAGCACAAATGAAATTTCAGTACAATTCAAGCTTTTCCCGCTTTGTGGACACCCTGTAATATAGTTAACAAGTGCAGCTTACTTATTTGTTTACTCGTAACTTAATGAATTGCTCTTTTACAGGTATTCCCAGTTGCGTTTTTCTCATGCAATCGAAAACTAAGGAACACTATACGAGGATATTGCGTTATTTAAAGGAGAATATCATCACCTGGAACATAGAACACATAATGACTGACTTCAAGAGGGGCCTGATGAACGCCATCAGTCAAGTGTGGCCCTCGCCAGAAACTCAACACCATGGATGTTGGTTCCATTATTGTCAGGTAAGTTTTTCAATAAGCTTCATAAGACTCCACAAAATAATTAGCACAATTTAAAAACAACGCCCTACTAAAACAAACACCCACTCACACTCTACATCATCCTATCATTTCCTCCAACCACCTTAGTGGTTGATCATAATTCTTTCTACATTTTGAGACCATATTTATGATTTTTGGACGAATATTGACCGAGCTGGAGTAATTTCTCAATCTTGCCAGAATGTCTTCTTTGCTTACTGCTTAGACAGACTATATCAGAAACTGGTACAAGAGACTAGCCTACTGTCGACCATTCTATTGACCAAACACAAGAATCAATCGTCACTACAAAATGTAGAAGAAAACATTTCTTCTAGAGTACAAAAGTGTTTTCTAAAATCAATTCCAATACAGTAATTAATAGCGGAAAAAGAATGTATGAACAACACGATATTATTAGTTATATTGTAATTTTAAACATTGAGGTTCTTATCATTCATCATTATTTCATCCTTGGTTTTTTAATAATTCGATTGATTTGGTATCATATTCAAAATATGATATAATGAATAAAATGTATTTTTTTATAAAAAAAAAACATTTTTTCTCCACAATATTACATGTTTAAATAAACTATAGACTGCTGTGTAATCATAGTGTGTGACTGAGCTCAAAGTCCAAAGGGAAATAAATTAAAAAAAAGTACTTGATTTGGACTTTTTTCAACCAGATACAGCCAAAATATATTTTTGAAAATTTTGAGTCAAATAAAAATCATCACTATAATCTAATAAGTCTGATATAAAAATAATGTCAATTCACATAGGCCTAATTCAACACTTTTGTAAATGTTCCAGTCAATATGGAGAGCAGTTGTGAGCTACGGTCTCGTGCAACCCAAGTCGTGAGGACCCCGGTATAAAACGAGCTATAGAACTCTTGATGGCGATACCACATTTGCCTGCTGAAGCGGGTAGTATCCAGAGCGAATGAGGTTCCGTCATTTTCGATTGCTGATGGGCTGGCAGCTGTGAAACGCTTTGCCAGAGAAGAGAATTTGCTCAGTGAAGCACTCGCGCGAGTATTCTTATATGCCAGAAGATTTTGGCTCGGAAGAGTGGGAGCTAAAAGGCTGAGCGTTTTTCGGCTGCCCAACAGAACCAACAACTGTGTGGAGAGTTTCCACTCCAAGCGGCTCTTGGACCACACTTAAATATCTTGGAATTCATTGGTAAGTGGAATTGTATTTGAGAACTGTAGTTGTACGATCATTTTATTAAATTAATTCTCAACGATTCCTCAATATTAATGTGCTTTGATGAGATTGTATAAAATATTTTTTGTTCAGTATGATTCAAATATATCATCAACAAGAAAAAATACAAAATACAGTATTAAATATGGCAATGAGCCATCATAATACTGAGTAAGTCTGTTATCATGAAGGCGCTCTTCAGACAAATAGATAAGCCGCTCGGCTGACAACCTCAAGGTAAATGCTATTGAGTTTGATTCCCAGTCTGTGTAGAATTTTTGTACAGCTTCATCCAAAAAATCCTATTTTATTCAGCTTCTTAGTTTTGTCGTCAATAATTGTAGTAGCAGAAGCATTCAATGCCTACTACTGATGTAGCTTCATTCAAATTTAAAGGTACCGGTATTAAAATTTATTAGTATCACCACAGAGAAGGGATAACAGAAGGGATAAAGTTCTCCCTCCTCTGTGGTATCACTCAAGAGGACATAATCCGCAGTAGAAAGAGAAATAACGATTTTAATGTGTAATTATACAAACTTGAACCTTTCTATAGCGTAGTAAAATTGTTCAATTTCCAGGAGGTCTCCAGCGAATCGAGCAGGAATATTTCTTCAAGCAACACAGAAATGAGAATATTCTCAATATGAGTCGTGACCGTGGGAGGTCGGGTCGGTTAACAACGGCTGGAATCGCCGACTCAATGAACCTACTTGTTCGACGAGAAATAGGACTCATTGACTTTTTAAAAAGAGTGTCTCATCAGACAGACACATTATTTGATGTATTAAACCACGGTCTGCAAGCAGGTGAGGGATTATTCCCAGAAGAGCTGGAGTTCGACATGAGGGATGAGTGGATAACTCTTGACGTCGATGAGGAGGAGGACGAGGAAGATGTGGTGGTGGTGGAAGAAGCTGCTGCCGTCCCAGCTATGGCCGAGCCAGAAGCCGCTGCCATCCCAGTCCCAGCAATGATGGTGCAACGGAGAACTCGCGGCCGTGGCCAGTCACGAGGTCGTCGTGGCCAACAACCAAGAGGTGCTCGTGGCCGATCTTGTAATCAACAGCGTGGATAAAGAATGAGCCGGCGAAATTTCGGTCGCTGCACCATCTGCTACGACCACGAGTCAACACATGCGGCGATTCCATGCGGTCATATATGCATGTGCACTCGATGTGCTGAACTTAACCGACAACATAACCCACGCCACTTGAGATGCCCTCTGTGTAATATTCCGAGCACGGAATACGTCAGAATGTGGGCACCGGATACTGTATAGAGGGTGATTTCATGGCTGTGGAGATTTTTTTTTTTTTAGTGAGGCTAATAATTATCAAAGTGTATAATGAAATGGCGATCTCAGTACGGTAGCCTACCCTTTAAAACATTTTTATTTTAACACACAACATGTTTCAACTATTGAGAGCCATTTATAAACGTGAATAATTTCGAATTCTGTATTCTGTAATTCAAATTTTAAAATGGCTCCCGAGAGTTGAAACAAAAATATTTTTCAAGGGTAGGCCTACTGAGATTGCTATTCTATTTGAATTTTTAGATTTCTGCCCGTCTTTGAATCTCTGTATGTAACTGTTATTGAATTTATCAATATATTCTGTCACCAATTTTATTATCACAATACCGGTATGTTTTAGACTAAAAGCGTTTGGCGCATGTATATATGTAACTTACATGCTGGATCTTTGAGCTTATCAGCTACACATATTAAGTTAATGATTTATAGACGTTTTTTGGAATTTTTGAGCTGTGTTTTTATAAATACGTATTCAGTCTAAGGCCGCGTTTACACCGGAATGTTAATAACATTTGTTCATAACTTTTATATGATAAGTTATATAATATATTATAAGTCTATATAATAATAGGTTATTCAAAAAAGTTATTAACAAATGTTATTAACATTTCGGTGTAAACGCAGTATAAGACAAATTATGATAATAATAAAATTGATGACAGTTCAATACATTAAGAGATTCAAAGACGGACAGAAAATTTATTTTCTTCTTTCTAGTCGGATTTGAAAACGTTGGTTTTTAAAAGTTTTAATTTTATTTTAATCTTTTTAGTTTCATAAGTATGAATGATTTTCAGTATAGAGAATATTATAATCATTGTGTGGCCATCGCTGTAAAAAGCTTCAAAATAGTATGCTGAGATAGAAAAATTTCCCGCCTGTTGCCATAGATTTACCAAAATTTCAAATTCTTTTGAGACTTAACAGTAAGATTTGGAATATTAATTTACTTGACCAACTTTTTCCAAGAGGTTCTTTGCAAAACAATTCTCCAAAATAAATAATTGTCTCTCTACTTCTAAATTATTTTCTTGAATTAATTAATTGGATAGAAAATAGCATTAGCAAAGTGGCATAGATGAAGTTTGGGTTTGACATTTTTCACATCAAGATATAGTCTGTCCAAGCAGAGAAGACCCTCTGGCAAGATGAGAAAATTACTCCAGAACGGTCAATATTCGTTCAAAAGTATTGATTTGGTCTCAAATTGTAGATCAGAATATTTCCTACGATTGAGACCAAATTGATAATTGAACCAATATTGACCGAGCTGATGGAGTCATTTTCTCATCTTGCCAGAGGGTCTTCTTTGCTTGGACAGACTATAACTGATGATTGACCTGTCTTTTCAAAGATAAAGAGAGAAAGTGCATAAAAATGGTTCAAACATGTACTTGGAAATTGGAATTCAATTAATTTATTTAAAGAAATATTTTCTTGGCTTTCTAAAAAGTGGCCTATTGGCCTAGATTGGAATAGAGGGTTTATAGGTTGTGAGAAATATTTTTAAATTGTCCTGCTGAATGTAGGCTTCTCATGGAGAGATTCCTGAATAATATTCTCACAATTGAATTTCACCCAATAAATTTTTTTAGGAAACAACGATGATCTTAATTTTTCATAAATATTCTTGGCTACTGATAGATAAAATGAAATAAATCAAATACCCTCAAAGTGATCACATTGAAAATGGGCTAAAGCTTGAAACATGTCTGTGTGAAAATAATACTTTAGAAGTTTATAAAGGGGCAATTCAGTAATTCAGTAATTCAGTATATTCCATCCTTGACCGGCGGTTGCCAGACAGATTTCGTCAATTTTTAAAAATACATATAAACAAATTTCAACACTAGATGGCTGCAGATGGACTGCTTCAGGTGGTCCCGCAACCCAACAGTACAGTCTTTTCACAGAAACACTACACAGTCTCAAACTCCTTCATAAGGCTACTAATTCCATCCTCTCTCAAGGAATAGAGAGAGTTGTTGAGGAGTTTTTCACGCAAAAGCCTTGAAAATCTTTTGTACTCCAATTCACGAACACCAAGCGGCAGCCTATTGTAATACTTCAGCGTTCGCAAAGGGTAGCACTCGTGTGATTTTGATAATCTGGAGTAGGGTAGATCGATGTTGCCTCTTCTCCTAGTATTATGGTGATGCAGCTGGCCCCTCTCCCGGAATACATGAATCTCCCTCCGCAAGAGCAGCAGCGAGCTATACATGTACTGACCATAGACTGTCAGCACTCGCAGTTGTTTGAAAATTGGCCGGCAGTGCTCCAGATAATGTGATGAAGTTATGATGCGGAGAACTTTCTTCTGCAGGAGGAGAATCCTTTCACAACTTCCCGCATGGCCCCACAGTACTATTCCATAGTTTATATGACTATGGAACAGCCCATGATAAGCTGAGTCCAAGTAGTTGGTAGGAACATGTTTCTTCAGTTTCCGCATCAAAAATGTCACCCTGGATAGTCGTGTACACAGCATGCCAATATGCTGCTCCCATGATAGAGTAGGATCCATCATGAAGCCCAAGAGCTTGACCCCTGACTGACCACCAGTCTGCAGACCACGTCTTAAGGTGCACACCAGGTTTTGTGTTTTCCCCTCATTCAAGCACAGTTTGTTCAATCTAAACCACTGGCTAGCCTCCTCAACAAGTTGATTTGATCGTGCAACAGCTGCTTGGGGATCTTTATCCTGGGCCAGTAAAGTGGTGTCATCAGCAAACAATAAGGCCCTTCCATGAACACTGAAGTCATTGATGAATACAAGGAAGAGCAGAGGACCAAGAATGGATCCCTGCGGTACTCCACAGATCACCTCCCTTGACTGCGATTCAGCACCCTTCACTGTTGTGACCTGCCTTCTGCTGGAGAGGTAATCCCTCATTGTTTTCAGGGGTACTCCACTTATACCATACCTCCTCATCTTACCCAGCAGTATGTCATGTGAGACACAGTCAAATGCCTTGGTCAAATCGCACAGAGCCACAGAGACTGACTGTCCACCCTCCATTGCTCTAAGCACTGACTTCACCAGATACTGCACTGCCCCTGTGGTTGATTTCCCCTGGCGGAACCCATACTGATGAGGCTGGAAAATGGCATTGTTCTCAAAGTAACTTGACAACTGCAAGTACATCACCGATTCCATGAGCTTTCCAAACACTGGGATTATTGAAACTGGCCTGAAGTTTGCCAGTTCACCTGGATCACCCTTTTTGAAAAGTGGAACTGTCCTTGATATCTTTAGCTCCATGGGAAAAATTCCAGAATCCAGGCATTTGTTTATTAGATTACATACCCACATAGCACACAAAGTATCCGATACATATTAAGCACATATCAATGTAACCCTCAAAGTATGTATTACAAAATATGTACCTCAAACGTATCTGATACATATTATTTGAGGCAGGATTGATACGTATCTCCTGATACTTTCCAATACATATCAGATACGCATCCGCTAAACCTACCCACAATGTATTAATAACTGCACCTCTGCTCATGTGCTCTTTCTGAACTGAAATTTTCTGTTGTGAGAAGTGATGAAATGTAAGCTGATGTGATCGTGGAGACAAAACCAGAATAGGACTTTTAAAAGGATGAAAATTGTTCATTTGAATGTAATATTATAATATATTACTTATTAGGTATATAATTCTGTGTTTCATTTATGAATTGATTCAAATCTGATCTAATGCTAAAGTTGATTGTGTAGGCTATTGATTGCATTCAGTATTTTGAGGTTAAGTAAATTATATTTCTCATGCATCTTTTTATGTCTTTCCAAATATGATTAACTGGATTATTATGATTTTATTTCAACAATTACAAATATCAATATTATCATTTGATAATATTTATATCATTGATGAACAAAGTATTTTGGCAGTTCTTTTTTTGTTAGTTACATATTAGATGTATATCCAAGACATGAGGGTGATACATATTGGATAAGTATAATCAATACCTTAATAATATGTATCTCAAAAGCGGACATTTTCACGTATCAGATAGGTACTAGATATGTAAATTTACGTATCCAATACATACTCTAAGTATTGATGGAACATATCTAATACATATCTGATAAGTTCATGTGCTATGCTCTTCATTATTTCTAATGCGCCACCCATCTTCTGTTCTGACTGGACCCATGATACGCCTTACAATTTTTCTCTTAAAAACATGCAATCCTCTTCTCTACTAGTCAGCGTCCACGTCTCAGCACCTTAGATGGCCACTGGTCTGATCATTGTTTTGTGTAGCCGCAGCTTTGACATGTGTGATAAGAGCTTTGACTTTATTACTTGTAGTTTCATGTGGACAAAGTACGCCTTGTTTGCAGCTAAAATCCTGCTTTCCACGTCCTCTCGTACCTTGTTCTCACTATTGAGGAGCAAACCCAAGTACGTTTTGATCTATAAAGTTTAGTATATCTTCCAGAATATTATCATTGTTTATTCTTGTTCATCATTTTCGATGATCCGATTCAGATTGAAAATCAACATGATCCGGTTAAAAATAAATGATCTGGGATATTATTAAAAATGTGGATTTATACAGGCCTACACCTGTATCTTGGAACTGTATGCTTACTTATATGAAAAACAATTTCAGTAGCAAAATTAGAAGAATTATGCAAGGCAAAAGAGCATATAGGCCTATACTATGCAAAAAAATTGATCAAATATAGACTTGTTATAGATTTTAGATTAGTCGAGTCATTCTAGCTCAAAACAGGGCCAACCTGGAACTAATTGCAACAAAGATGTTTTATGGTGGAAATGGTAGCTGACACCCTCCTATTTAACGTGTAAAAAATCCCACGCACAATTCGTCTCGGTTTCTAGTGAAGATAAAGAGTAGATTCTACCATCATTCTCTTGCAAATTTTATTTACTAAAGAAAAGGTTCAATAAGTTTTTTTGTCCGACGCTTCGCTTTAACGTTATTCCAAGAAAACAAAAAAATGAGCAAAATTTTCCAATATGGCGGCCAAAAAAACAACTTTCCGACACAAGTTGAGAGTGGGATTTTTTACACGTTAAATAGGAGGGTGTCAGCTACCATTTCCACCATAAAACATCTTTGTTGCAATTAGTTCCACCTCCAACCCTAGAATGACTCGACTAGATGTAGATAATAAAATGAAAATTTACCGATCAATAATCAGTAGTGATTTATGACATTATGAGTATGAGAGAAGACATCTGGCATGTATAAAAATGAGGAACTGGTGGATAAAGGAGACAAGCAATGGAATTTTTGAGGATGCCAAGGTCACGCCGGGCTGTAGCGCTTCGTAAGCAAGTTACGTAGGTAGTAATCGAGAAAACGGTAAATTAGAAACTACGTTAATTTTATTGATAAAAAACAGAAAATAGGTTACATTGAAGTAAAAACCTCATTTTATTTACATTATAAACATTAAAACCCTAAAGATAAACATTGATTACCATAGACGCACACAAAGGCAGAGTAATCCTATTTAGTACAAAAGTTTAATGATAGGACCCAAGTAAAATTTCTTGAGGTATAGTTGTTCAAATGTATAGCTGATCAAACTAAAAATGTAGGTAGCCTATTATTAGTGTGATTGAGATTTCTCTCTTTTCATTTTATACTAGGAAATTAGTATATTCCTGTACTAACTCAATTTCAATTTCATAATCAATAATACAACTTCAGATTTTATAATATGAATGATGAAACTATTTTAAAAAATCGATTACAGTACCTACATGAACGTTTCTACACATTATTTACAGTATTTTAGTATTTATGACTTTTCATCTCAAATTTCATGACTATATCTATTATTATTGATCCAAGTGGGAGAAAGGTTAAATGTACATTATCAGTCAATTACTATACTATAATAAAAAAGACTAGAGATTATAATTAATGAACAACACTAATTATCACTAATTCGAGATCTGTCATGGTACAACATCTAAATCTAATTCAAGACTAGTCCACTTAATTAGGAATAGTACAAGAATTCTTATTTTCATTTGAGAAACAAATTTTCTAACATGATATATCAATTGGACATGAATACTCTTTAAATGTTTTCAAAATATCAACGAAGTTTCAGCAAGTGAGGCAACGATAAGATTAATACAATATTTCTCAAACGCGAGAGTATAGTAAAAAAATCACAATACTACCTATCACAATTAGCGTTAATACAACACTATAATACAAAATAATAAGGCCAGGCGTATGCTGGGACGCATTCAGGCACACGCACGCAAGCCAGCCAATCACAGCTCTTGTCTTGTCCTCAACAAGAGCTGTTGCATGAATGCGTCCCAGCATACGCCTGGCCTAGATAACGCTTTTACCTGGATAGTTTTCTCGAATTTTGTTCAATTCTTTTGATTTATTCTTCGAAAAAATAAATAAGAGTAAGACCCTACATAAATAATAATAAAGATAAAAGCTCGATACAGTATAGCGCAATACTGTGGAAATACCAGTATTTTTTCTAGTCTCTACTTCACTAGTATTCATTTCATAGATTTCAACAATGAATAACTGAGTAGAAAATTAAACCGAATGCACTGTGCCGAGAAAAATGTTTATGGTCATGAGTTTTCTATGATAGAAGTTCAGCCAAAACAATTTTTCTAATTTGAGTTAAAATTAACCATTTAAAAAACCAGATAATTCTATTATTTTATGATAATTAACAAGTAAGATGGTGGGCCGTCTGCTGTTAATTTGTTCAGGTATACAGACACTTATTCCCTAGAAAATTAATCAATTTTTCCTTATTAATACAAAAGCTCTGTTTCTAAGATGTATCGATACACTTCCGAGTAGTTTAAACTAGAATTCCTCCCGTAATCAATCCTCAGCCTCCATCTTCATAGTATCTAAAACCAACTATAAATTCGAACAACACTATCCACGCAATGATATCATTGCTACTCATAATAAAATATAATGTCTGATACAAGTTCAAGACTCAAATTTGTTAAATAACCAAAGTTTTTTCAAGAAAATAGTAAAGCATCATTCAATCATTTGCATGCAAGTTTGACCATGAATGGAAATTGGGATAATTCAGATACTATTTAAAAGTACCTGAAATGACCCTTGGTTTGCTTCCCTCAACACTTTGCTTCCATTCCACATGAAAGCAGAGACTCATGGAAGAGCATGCACTCTACCAAGGTATTAAAGAAATAACTTGCTTCTCCAGTACAAGAGATCTTTTCTAGACTCTACTTCATGTAGATATTGCGAGTTGAATCACTTAGTTATCAGGTAGAGTGAACGCTAGCAAGGCTGGCGCGGTTGATAGAGCTCCTCTGAGGCAGATGGAAGTTGTCAAACATGTTGTTATCCATTTGGTGTGTCAACGTGTATTTGTAGAGACCAGTTGAGGCCAAGTTGGGATCCTTGAAGTCGATTTTGAGTTCCTCGTACTTGGGTGGAAGGTGGTGTATATTGGCATAGCTGGGAGGTGGTGTAGCTGAGCCAATCACGTGGGCGTAGGTCGGAGGTAAATCAACAATCCAAAATGGCTGCGCGCCAGGTACCTTTACAAAAAAGGTTCATATGAATTAATCAATTCATTGATTATATTATATACCAATACAGTAATTGCTAGATATCAAAAAGTTCAAGTTCTACTAATCATCTACTACCCAACTAACATACTAGGGGACAAGAGACTCGATCACTGTAGATGTGATGTCAGTTGAAATCGTATTATTTTATTAATGAAACAATTGATAACGTTTCCTAAATGCCCGATTGGAGCCCATTACATAGAGAAAAATATTTCATCATGAGTAAGAATGATAAGAGCAATGAACACTAGTCGTTCTTGCTATGAACATTACTCGAAGAAATAATAGGGATGTGAAATGCTCATCTAGAAAACATATGAATTTTCAAGTAAGTGAGTACGTAGGGCATTATATTAACAGATAAATTGTTGTTCCACTTCATTAATTGTACTCATATATAGTGATTTGATGAAAAATAAGTTTGGTCTATCTAAAAAATTATTATGTAAAGAATTGACGCACATTGGCGTTTTGAACAAGGAATATGCTCTGTCTCGAGTAGCGTATTATGAAGTTCGTTGAAGATTATTGAACCAGCACACGATGCAAATAATTGGAATCACTATTCCAATAACGTGAGAAAATTAATCCATCCATGTTCACATCTAACAAGCTTTGAATAGCGTTATCTAACCACGTGTTTAAGAATGATTTATGAGAGCAGTACTTCAGCAAATGAGTCTATGTATGTATGTATTCTATCAATGAATATTGAAATAATGCGTAGTAATGAACATTACTAGTACTTTTTCAAGTTTTTCTCAGTAAAAATTAATAAATATCTTATACAGACAACTTAAAAGAAGATAAAGGTAGCTAAATCAAGTTTTTATCATCATATATTGGGAAACAAGAGACTATGAAAATGTACGCTGATTAATTAGTATCTTTAGAGAAACATTTTTTGCAAATTTTTTGCCCATTTGTATTCTGAAGAAAATAAACAATCCCTTGAAATTGTTTTTCAAGATTGATTTATAGTTTCTTGATTGAGATGTATGCCTAGTCAGCAGTCTCGTACTAAATCTGTATTTTTTCTGGTCGAATAAAGATTCTAAGGAGTGGACTACACTAAATTATGATTTGATTTCATTAAATTCAGTGAGATTTATATAAAAAGTTATTGGAATAAAAACCAATAATTCCAGAGAAAATTTATCATATTATCATTCAACATGAGTTGTGATTCTCAAATTTATTAGCTTGTAACTATATTTTAATGTTACCAGTTGAGAGGATTAGGACTTTTAGTATTCCATCTCAAAAAATGAGTGAAAACACATAATATAATTTTATTAGAGCATGAAAAATCGTAATTGCAATTTTTTCTAGTGAATGCGTTGAATAAATTATCAATGAAAAATGAATTAATAGAAAACATGAGAGATTATCCTTTAAAAAAATATAATCTTTTCTAGATGAGAAGTATTATTTCAAAATTGCTGTTTTTCAATTCAAATTCAAATTTCATTCCCACAAACAAATATCAGTACAAAACCAAGATGACTTGCAATTACATTTTGACAGTATACTAAAAACAAGACATAATCAATTCTCAAAGTACAAAAATTATACAACCAAACAAAAAATTCAATGAAAGAACATACACTTAGCGAAGTGGTCCAAGTAAACTTGGCCGTCAGTAGGAGTAGCAATAATTAGATATAATAATTGCTTGTATAGTGTATATTTTCCTGAATAGAACTATTTCAATACACTGGCGGCTCGTGCCCACGAAACAGGTGAAGTACTGTACAGTAAAAGATATAAGCACTTCACCTGATTCGTGTGCGCGAGCCGCCATAAATTCAATCTGATTCTTATCTTACCTCAACTGGCTCGGTTTCAATGATTTGTGTTCGCCTTGGTGAGCATGTGAACGTTGTGAGGAAGAGAGTCGCCATGAGGACAACGAGCAGCCACATGTAGGCTGTCTCCAGGGAAACGCTGATGGCGATCAATGAGCCCACTGTCACAACTAGCGCACCGCAGCTCACAACCAGCGGCCACTTACCGTCCTGGAATAAATAAATAAAACTTTTTGAAAAAATTGTACACACATCAATCTGATTGAAATATTGTAGTTAGGACACTACGAAAATATAATGGAGTTGGTCTACTTTCTGGAGAACGTAATTGTGTTGGGCAACGGATTTTCAACAGTTGGGTTGCAAATACTGTGTTAAGAGTTATTGATGAAACAAAAATGCAATAAGTTCATTTCAAGATACTTTTATTTTCTTCCAACCTGTGGAAGAAAGTCTTAATAGAGCTGAGAAGATAATGAGAACCTTCATCAATAAGAACCTTATCCTTAGATGAGGACCTTCAGCCTTTATTAATTATCTACTGTTACGGAACAACTGTTAGAAATGATAAAGTTCATGCACAATTATTTCAAATTTAATTATACGTTTTATTTTATGGTCCGAATGAGTAATGAGTTCATGTCATCCACAGCAGTAGTGATTCTAAATTCTTATAAATTTCTGTGATTAATTTGCGGGAAGTTTTGATAAATTTTAAATGTTTTCTCTGGAAAAATGACTTTCCTACCTCAAATTAAGATGACTAGTGATTGAAAACATGTCTATGACTCACTACCATAGATGAACTCTTGAAAATACTGAGCTGACTCACACCACTTTTTAAAGCATCTGTCCATTAACCTATATGTGATACATACAGAATGCACGACAATATGATTCATACTCGATTTCATTATAGATTATATTCCAATCGAATTGCAAATCTATGGCAAGAATATCCAATTATTGTTTTGTGCAAAGCTTGAAAACTAATCTAATATATAATAGGGTTATCATTTATAAGATAGGAAATAAGTTATGGTCAAAATCTTCTGACCTTGAAATTATGGACTAAAACAAAATTAAAGTGATTCTTGTGAAAGTTATTGTGGTGGATCAAACCCCAGTAACTGATAAAATTTGTTAAGGGAAAATGAAGGAAGAGTTTGAACACAGAAAAAGAAGGATTTTTGTTACTACGATATTGCAATAATTTCAGATCCAACATTCATATCTGTATCTGAAGTTTCATTATTGAATACAAAAATATTTGCCCTCAAAATAAGTTTATTAAATAGAAAAAGTATGAAGCAATACCGTAAATTTGTTTTTTATACTAAGATTACTATCCTGGCAATATTTTAGCCAACTGTTTTGCTTACTGAATGCTCCTATACCGCAACAATAGTTTCTAAAGCCGTATTACTCTGACATTAAATTCATTCTGAATGTTTGAAACAATTGTGTTTTTGAACAAAAATGTTTGTTCTGGAGTTTGCCTCAATTTCACAGATAATAATCGATTTAAAACAAAAAACCAAAAACTTCACTCACCGGCAAACAAACGAGATGATTCATCATGTTGACAGCTTCTGACAGTTGAATAATTAGAATGTAGTCAATTTTTTTTTCCAGTGAGGCACTTCCTCTGGTAGCGGTAAGACAGGCTGAGCAATGAGTATCCCGGAATGACTTGAGATAATAAATTGTTACGATACAACAAACGTTAGCTATGTTGGTGTGGATAAAATGTCGACTAAACAATTTCTTCAAAATTACTCAACTTTCATGCGAACTTTGAGCCACATAACTACTTGACCTGTTACCAAAACTCTTCACCAGTCACTGTCACCAAACAACTGAGATAATGATGCTAGAAAATTGACTCTTATAGGTGGCGCGATAAGAATCCAGACAAATTAGAGCCGCATGACAGATAGAACCTACTTGAAACGCATGCGAACTTCGTTTTTCACCTATTATACTACCAAGATAAGAAATAACAATGACTATACACTCGCATATCATTATATATATTCCTATAAATTAGGATAAGTACGTGTATTACACATTTACAAATTCTTATCAATCATAGAAAAAGCAATCGAACTTCAATTAATGCATTAGAAGTACTTCGAGTGAAGTTGAATGATCTTCAGTTTATTTTTAGAATTAATAAATTACGAGGATTTTCATGTCAATTTTATAATATTTGAAGTGAAAGTTTCAACTTCGTTCTAATTATAGGAATAGACGATAATGATACTCCAGGAACTTATTTATAATAATTTCATCATTATCTAGTAGTAATTGTGCTAGAAAATTTATTAAAGAACATTGTCTTGCTTTGAAAAGCGATATGGAGTGGAAGAAAATTCTGTTAGTTCCAGAATAATTAAAAGTTTGAGAATTTCTATTCAAGTTACACGAGAAAGATAAATGTTGCATGGAATAATAATTAATATGCCTTCAGTGCAAAATAACAGAATATTCATGAACGTTTCAATACAGATGAATTAACAAGATTATAACTGCCAAGAAGAACCTACAGTTCTCAGATTTCTCCTAGTTTGGACATGGGATGAAAAATTGAAACACTGAATGCTTGCAATAAATGCAGAATTTATTTCTATAAATTAATTATGAAATAATAATATTAAGCAGTTATCATATACCATTAAACAATTTGAAATTGGAGTAGGTTAGTAAAACAAAATTATACAAAGATTTCATCAAGCCGAAAAAAATGTATGAGATTAACATTACCTATTTAATCTTCGAAAATAGGATTCTGTGAAAGATATTGCTTCAACCTGAAACAAAAACAAGTTGTTGAAACAAAACCAATTTTTACATGAATGAGTTCAACTAAATTGAACAATTTTGAGACTATATAGGCTGATTCAAATATGATTGATTATTCATCTAGCACTAACCAATGAAGGAAGAGAATCCATTTTTTTAATTGGATAAGTTACATTCTTTCAATATCAACACTTATTATTTGATTTGTATTGAAAAATACAGTCTTACGCCAGGCAGTTGAGAAATTATTTTTACGTCAGTACAAATGCATGTATGTTTGTATGTACTCAACAGCCCATGACGGGCTTGAGCCTACAAGCTGGTTGCCAGTTTCATATTCATTCCACATACAGCAAAGCTAAATAATCATCAACCAGGATAGAGGTAACGTGTGGTTAGAATACTGATATTCTCAACCAGAAGCTAGATTCCGTAAACAAGTGGCGGATTAACATCCAGTTCATCAATTAGAGTGCAATGCAACAATTACTATTTTTACTAATGACAAGCCAATCTCCTAAAGCAGGGATTAGTGCAATAAACCATGTTGATATGTTTGATGAGCAATGTCTGACTACCATAGAAGTTAGCAATTTTTTCAAGGAAAATTTTGTTGCATTGAGTATGCTAATAAATAAAATTGAGAATATAAGCCTATAGTACGGGGGCAAGTGTTACAAAAAAGGCTTCCCGTGAGCCTATTGAGTAAAGAAGTTTGGGAGTGGTATCAATCTCTTCGTTTTGACCTGGAGAAAAATAATATCGGTGGTCATAAGCTCTCCGAGGGGTGCGTCACCTGTAATCCAAGATGGCGTCCGAGAATTTCAGAGTTTCACTGTTCCGGCCATAACTCAGCCATTTTCGAAGATATCCTTTCAATTTTTTTCTCAAATTGTTCCTTATAAAATTATCTACATGTGCTATATAAAACATATCTCCCAAAACGTATGAATAATAAGATATAAATTTTTTAATATGAAAAATGATAGAATTTCTTAAGAAAATTTTCGTTTTTCTGTCTTTAGTTTTTTTTATGCATCAGATAGACAAAAATGTTAAATCTATAAGTTGTAGATCTATTTTTTAGCTTCACAACCATGTGGTTTTGAAGGCTTTTTCTGCCTCGATGAAGGGTACAGCGAGACCCAAAGAGGGGCATGCGCGGAGTAATTTTGATGTTAGAGACTTGAAAATGGTATCAATCTCTTCCTTTTTCTCTTCAGATTCAGAATTTCTATAATCATACACTGAAAAATGCTTGTCATCTTGAGAAAACAAGATGGCGGCCATCAAATGCCTATTTTCGTCATATCCTTAACCATTTGATATTTTTTGGTGATATCTCAAGTTTTTTTCTCTTAAAATGTTTTTCATGAACAGTTCTACGATATTCATACAGGAGAAATGTGTTCAAGACCCATAATAGATAAGTTCAGATTGTTTTAAAGATGAGAAAAATTTTATCACATGCAACATCTTATGTTAACTCCAATAAATTCATTGTCCAACTTGAAAAATCAAATGTGAATAATGCATTGAATAGAGAAATATTTCAGCTTTCTAATGATGTATTTACAAAGCTTGTAGGTACGCTAATGATGTATAGAGCTTCAGCGAAAGAAGCGCTCGCGTAAGTCACATTGCATTTGTGACTGTAGCCTACAATACGGTAGGCCTATAACGCCAGATCGGTAGGCCTACCTCTGAGAAGGTGAGGGAGAGTAAATAAATTTAATTTTTGGATGGATACTGGAGTCTGAAGAAGACAATAAGATGTCTCAAATTTGCAAGCCAAAGGAAAAAAATAACTGGAAATATTGGGGGAAAGGTTCAGAGATGCAGAAAGTTAAAATGAGCAGCAAGTGAAGTACAAACATGTTGGAAAAAACTGATTGGAATTTAAACCTCTTGAATTTCTATTTTTTACATAGAATAATAAATCAGATTGTAGTTTGAAGTTCATCATATTGTAATGATTATTAATTTTGTATTGGATATTAATTATATTGTAATATAGTAATGTTTAACAATAAAAAATATGCTATTTCTGTCTTATTTATTCTAAAGAATAGCAACTTGAACTATTGCTATTACGCTTGGCTAGGCCCATATTGCCGCCATCTTGTTTTGTACATTATGGTCTGAGAATTGATATATGGTTATGCTTGGGTCTCCCCACTATTAAAAGCCATACGCTAAATAAATAAATAATTGAATTATCGCAATTCCAATTTTATTTTTTAATAAATTCTAGAGCCCTAACTTAATCTCTAAGTGAATCACATTTAATAAGACAGAGGGGGCATCAACATAATATAACGCTTCTGATTTGAGAAACAAGAACCACTTTCACATAAAATAAGCTTACAATATTTCACACCGAAATCCAATTTCTAAAAAGTATTATCAATATTATAATGAAGTAGGACTCCAAGCCATGGTCGAAAACCAAGTATAGTCTTCAAGACGTTTTCAATAGAAATACTATTCAAATTTTAAAAAAAATGTTTGACTTTTGAAATATAACTTTTTTTGTATAATGATTAATTAGCGCTTGCTAACAAAACAACAAAAATAATAATAAACAGTAACAGATATCGGCAGTCTAGACGATATGACGTGAGAGCACTTGACATTTAATTAGCAGCCGAGAAACGGGGGCCAATCGAAATTGTTTAGATAAGTTTCCGAAAATTATTCCGCACACTGAAACACTCACTCTCAATCAAGCGAAGAGTGCTTTATCTATATTGCCTAACAGAAAAGTTCAGTTAGTTTGAAAAACGCAGACTGTGCTGAAATACGGGCTAAAACTAGACATAAACTTCATATCAAGTGTAAATTTTAATATGTGATCGATCATCTACGACGAAAAATATTATTTAAGAATCAACCCTTCATGAAGCAAAACACACGTGCTTCATTAATGTGCCGCTAGAAATATTGCATCATTTTCATATTCAAAGGGCACATGTGAGAGGTGAAATGCTTTTCAACAGATGAAATTAGCATAATCCAATGATTTGAATTTTATTCAAAATTTGATTTTTTCTTTTATTAGAGCACAGACAGAACTCTTGAATCTCTTATCACCTTGAAACAACCCATGATTCTTGTAAAAATTATCAAATGGATGATATGTTATCGATAGATAACCATAGAATGAATTAATTCTTTCTAAAGGTAGCATTCGGCTCTAGCCAACACAACTCTATGCACATACCTATATTATAAATCTTCACTTGTTATTAGAGCTACTAATGTATAATTAGTAGTTATGTGAACGGTAGACCTCACGGACACACCCATGTTCCCTGCATCGTAAAAGCACTGTCTGTATTCACGGTACATTCAGATTGTTTCGATTCCAAAAGTCGGTGCGAGGAAGTCTGGTCAGCAATGCAGTGGCCGCAGTCACACTCTGTGTCGGCATCAGTTCGTCACGATTCGTCAAAATTTGAGGGTGCTTAGAAAACAAGGCATCAGTCTCTATAATTGTAATAATGTTTTCCTTCTTGCGAAACGGTCCGACGTTCGGCTGTAGTCGAACAGCAGAAGCCAATCACAGCTCTTGTTGTTAGCCTGCGGTCGACCGTCGGACCGTTTCGCATAAAGAAAAACTTACCTTAATATTCATCTGAAATATCTCATCTGACTGCAATGGAAGAATATCATCTGAAGTACAAATTTTTTAAAATCTTTCTTTTATGAATGTCATAATATCACATGTTTAGTAATATAAATATAAATATACTATCAAATCATTTATGGAGTATACCTATATCAGAGAATAGTTCAACCTTTTTTCCTTTTTTCGTCCTTAATATGAAAATTGTCAAAAAACCTTACATATACATCGACGCGCGGTTTCAAGAGGAACATCCCTGTCAAATTTCATTAGAATGTATTGCCGCGTTCAGTCATAAATGCGGAACATACATACATACATACATACAAACAAATGCAAAATCGTCGACTTGAATCTTAAACCTCACTTACGTTCGGTCAATAAATGAATAAATAGAGAAATTCACTTGAAAAGGGTCGCAATCGAAACCAGAATCCTAAATTCTTCTCAAACCCCTTGATAGCCTAATAAAAATCGCCTACAAATACATCCTCAACGGATCGGCTTGAGTACTTCAGTAGAAAAATCAACGTAAAAATTTGATAAACAAAAGTAGTAAGAGAAAAGTCTAATCTCCAGAATAGCCTACAAGAATATCCTCTATTTTTAGACTACATCACGCATTGAATTTGCAATAGATCTGTGTTAAGCTAGGATTTGGTTGGTGCGGAACGTAACGACCGTCGGTCGTTGCGTAAAAAAATGGCGGACTGCTTCTGTGTTAAATTATAGGACCGATTTCGTTCATGCGTATCACCAACGACCACGACCAACAGCCGCATCCGATGACGACCGTACTCCTCCAGAAGCAGTGTTGCGACCAATCGCAGTGAATTCTAACCTCAAATATTTTGGAGACTTGAAGAAAATGTAGTAAGTTATGATTGAGATGACCAGGAGGGAAATATTGGTAATTATGAGGGATATTTATATCAAAGTTGATGAAATTTTGATTCAAATAGTAATAAAATGAAGTAATTTTTAGTTCGCAATAGTAGATCTGGATATCATGAAGGCAGATCATTGCGACTGGGTCGTGCCAACGAAAATGGTTCAGCCGCAGCCGTATGCGTACATTGCGGCTGACGGTCGTTACGTTCCGCACCAACCAAATCGTACCTGATTATGAACAGATGAGTGAAAATTTGATATTAGGTTGATTACCCTAAAATATGATTCAAACTGTCTTAAAATAATTTGATTTACGGATTTAAAAACGAATCGCACTACATTGGTTCCGTTAATTACATAATTTCAAGGTAGTTCAATCCTACAACCTTATCCTGCAAAAGTCCGAATGTTAATACAAAGTCTGTGTATTGTAAGTTGATATTTCACCACTATAGTAGAAATTATTTATCCTATCGTTTTTTTCCTGATGGTCAATGATAATGGGAAGAGTGAATATGGCAATGAGAACAAAGGGTTATATAGATGGCGCAATAAAGTTAGGCGATTTCGTCTCCTCCTTGTGCGCTCCAACAGCTGATTTTATCAATTCGAGTTGTCATTCATCTATGCCTAGTTGATGTTTTCAGAATGAAAAGACACAATTATTGATACTTTACATCAGGTGTTGGTAGGTTACATCACGTACAAGATAAACCGCCTAACTTTTTGACGTGAGCTATAACTAAAGAGACTTCATACTCACAATGTGAAGTGCTTCGAAAAAGGAAGTCAAGATTATAGGTTTTTCCACCAGTATTTTTGCCAAACTTCCAAATAATTATGTGATTATACAGGAAAATTTGGACCATTTGTTTATATGTCAAAGTTTTCCAAAGAAAACGGCATTAATAATCACTCTCCAAACATTGAAAATTGTCCTCCTACTTCTAGAATTGCTTCAAATTATTAAAATCGATTGAAATTAACACTGGCAAAGCGGCAAAGAGAGAATTTTAGGTTGAACATGTATTACTTCAACACAACAGATGATTTACGTGTTTTTATGTGTATTGATATTTTGAGAATCTTATGGGAGATGGCAAAAGTAAGGCGGATTTGTCTGAGTTGACCAATTAAAAGTTCAACTATGAGTACAGTTCAACTATAAATAGAGACTGTATAGTGATAGGAAGGACAATGGATGTTTAAAGTTTGATTGGTCATCTTGGTTACATGGTACAAGGATGCCATAGTTTTGCCAGTCTTCAGTACAATTAATTCATAAGGTTTACATTAAAAATATATTTTGGAAATCGAAAGTATAGTTTCAAAAGTAGTTCAAGAAGTGATCAATCTCATTTACGTGTGTAAATACATTCTTGTTTCTTCTATAATGAAAAATATATCAAATTTGTCTCAGGTAAAATTTAATTCAACTTGGTTTTTAAAAAGCATACTTTGAGATAAACCACGGAAATGTTACGTGAAGTGCAGGTACTTTTCCCTTCAAATTTCAATTATAGCTGGGTTATTATGATTTTGAAGCAATATCAAGAGAGGATATATATTTTTTAATAAAAAAGTTTCAAGAAATGACATTTCAATCAAAATGAAGTTTTGAATGAGTGATTGAGTTTTGCCTGTTAGCACAAAATCTGTATTTAAAAAGTGTACAAAAATATGCCGTTTGGCACGGGAAAATTTAACCTCAGCTGACTGTTATGGAACATTTCACACCAATTGTACACTATGATTAATAATAGAAGCCCATGGTCAGCATTCAAAAAGTTGGCAACAATATCGCGTTTGATGCGGAAAAATTTGATCTCAGCTGACTGTTATAGAAAGCTCCACACCAATGGGCACACTATTATTAAATACAGTCTCTATAGTTATAACGAATGATTCAATGATGAATAGCTTTTAGAGCAAATGTAAAGGAACAGAATGAAACTCACCTTAAATCTACTCTACTTCTTGTCGGCATCCTTGGCAGGCTTCTTCTCCTTGTCCTTGTCGCTGGAGAGGGAGGTGACCGCCTGGCGCACGGCCTCCGACTGCGGATCGACGCCGGGCAGGTTCTCCAGCACACTCTGCAGGAAGGCCGGATCGTTCATCACTTCGCGGTAGTCCTCCACCTCCATCGGAGTCGCCTCCTTTTCCTCCTTTTTCTCCTTCTTTGAGTCATCTTTCGACGTGCTACCGGATGCTTCTTCTACGAAAAAAAAAACATTCATTCATCTTGATATTCGAAAATATTCGCATGTTCTATCAAGTGATTTATTTATTTGGGAAATTACAATAAACTTATTAGGATGAAAAACAGAGTATAAAGTCCAAAACATCTTCTTCCCAAATTTTGATAATATTTACAATGAACGTTATGTTCACTAGTTCCTTGATCACTATGACTATCACCACGAAACATTCATATTATTATAGCGGGGAATCTTTTTTCAATGTACCTGTAATATTGCATGTTTTTATTGAGAAGTTTCATTTTATATTATTTATTTTAATGTTTTGACTTATTAATAAACTCCTCTGGGTTGTTCTCCAGCATCCAGAGAAATTATTATTCACGAATTCAGAAACAAAATTATACTTAGTTAGGTGGTAGCAAGGGAGCTGGCAAATAAGTCAGCTGGTTAGACTCATTCTTCATCAGTTGCTTGTTTCTTTGCCACCAACTATAAAACTAGACCTAACTATTCTACCAAATAGCATATATTCTACAAATTTTTATTCAAGCTAACCTTCTTGGAGTTGTATTTATTTAAATGCAAGATTATCATATAATAATCGTAGAATTACATTTTGGCAGATGATCTCGAGATAGTTTTCCACTTGTTTTGTTCATGAATTGAATGATGTAATAATTTATACAATATTTGAAAAAGATACAGTACATTAGAATTATATTAGGAGATTCTTGTAAGACGGAGCAAGCATGATCCGGAATAGTTCATGGTTCATGAGAGAACATGTAGAACAAATCATTGCCTACAATTTGAGCCCAAAAACGTGGTCTATCTTGTTTCAAACTTGATTTACAGTCTATTGATTGTCTGACAAGCCATTAAAAAAATGAATGTATGGAATATCAGTTGATGAGACTATCTTAAATGCGTGATAGACATGAATCTGATACAATTTTCTTGGAAATTTAATTTACTAAAAAAAGTTACAAATGATTTTTTTGTCCGACGCTTTGTTTTGACGGATATTGTGGTAGACTAGAAATGGAACCGAAATTTTGGTCGCCATCTTGAATTACAAAAAATGCTCAACTTTTACAGCTTGGCATATCACTCGGATTCAGAATCTACACATCAAAATCTATCATAATTGATAAAAACCCAACTACACACCACAAAAAAGGTTACCCCCTTATTTTGAATTTGGCACCCAGACTTTAAAGCATAACTTCACATCAAAATTGGGAACTCCTTTATTACACTAATTCTGTCGAGTTATACAGAAATCGATGGCATAATAAAAAGCTTTATGGTAGTAAAGAACTTTAAAACTTAGGGCTGTTTAAAATAATTGAAAAATAAATAAAAATCAAACACCCTTTTTTGAAAACTTTAAAATTATAGAAAACACATACATGTTTCGGGAGCTAAGCCCATTCTCAAAACATTCCCGAAACATGTATGTGTTTTTTATAATTTTAAAGTTTTCAAAAAAGGGTGTTTGATTTTTATTTATTTTTAAATTCTTTGTGGTAGTCTATAAATAAATCAAGTCGAAGTCTACAAGAATCTATTGTAGCTAATTTTAGATCAATGTAGTTCAGTTTTTTTGGTAAAAAAGGTGTGGTCCACTTGTATTCGAGTAGGAAATCAAGTGCTAAGTGAATAATCACGGTCTATTAGGCCACTGCTCTCGAAAATAGTTGAAAAAATCATGCTGCGACCAGCAACAAAAGATAACAAATCATCTGTTCAATGCGTGAGGAAATATAAACCGACAGCAATAAATTGGCGAATATATATCGAATATATATAGTTATAACTTATATAACTTCAGCAGTTGAGCTTGATGTCAGTCTTAAAAATTCTCATTGGTTTTTATTACTTGAACAATGAAAGAATCTTGTTTCAACATTGATCATCATTATAATAATTTCTCAGTTTGAGATGAGCATATTATCGATAATGAATGCAAGGCATTTCATATTTAAAAAAAAAAAATATTGAATTGATTAATTGGTATTGGCTATTATGGATAATTATCCAACACAAATGAAATTACTGTATATAATTTCATTGATAGAATCATAATGAAAATGCATATTCAGTTTGACTTATCTCAATGTACTACATGTGAATAACATGATATTTCTCCATGCAAATAACAAACAATCTTACTGTAATGAAAGACAATAAATAAATATATATAAATCTATGCTCATCCTTAGACAGAATATTTCAAAGCGAACTGTCAATACACGGCTCTTTGAGTTTGATATTATTTGTGCATACAGTGACTCAATACGCAAGATGTTATTAATAAAGTGATCACGTAGAAGAGTTTATTACTAATTGAATGATTCAACTGATACATTAATAAACTTGTTTTGTCATTATTCAGATGAGTAAAATCCCAAGTTTTTCCTTGTACACATCATTTGAGGAACAACATAGTTGTTTTTTTCTAATAATTTAAGTTGACGTATGGTTGAGATTTTCATAGATTCTTAGATGATTCATGTGAGATAATTGATCGATCTTTACGCTCATCATACAATGATGAACACAATTTGAAATATTCATATTTACTGAATAACTAACATAAAATAATGATGCCACAATAATGGACCAGCTATGCCACAGTAAGTTAGGCCTCCATAGAGAAACCACAACTTGTTCATTATAGTTATAGAAGACGTAATCAAAACTGGCGATTGGTAAATGGTCAGCTCTGTCCAGGACAGTTGGCGAGCGGTCAGCAAAGCATATGGATTAGAGAGCGATCTCAGCTAAACACTCGCAGACCGCTTTCATACTCCCGACAGAGCTGAACATCAATAATAGACATTGGCCAACAACCAGATTCGTTGAAGTGTGCCACAAAAGAAAATCAATCAGAAAATGAAATTTCCAGATTTTTTGAATATCTATCAAATACCCTAATAAGTAGTAGACCTATAGCTGGCACCAAAAGTAAAGTGGTTGGCTAATGACTGTTATTAATTCTCAGCTCTTTCAGGACAGTCGGTGAGATATCTCCGAGATTACATCAAAACGAGCTCGGTTTTCTGCTCAGTCGGAGTTGGTTCGGGGACTACGAGTTCTATTTGAGAATTTATGGCTTTTGGGCCGGTATTGGCCGGGCTGGAGGCGTTTTCCCGTCTTACGGGGGTGTCTACTTTGCTTGGACGGACTGTATAACGGAGTGAATATGAAGCTGGCAACTAGCTGGGGCTGTTGAGCAATTGACTAACAAAAAACATCAAAACGTGAGCAACTACAGCTTCAAGAAAGCTTCAGAATGTCCAGACAGAGCTTAGCATCAAGAACAGAGATAATCACCTTGATAAAGAAAATGAGAGCATCCAGAGCACCTGGTTGGGACGATTTTCCTCATTTTCTTTTAAAAAAATGTGCTATGCAATTCATTAAACCTCTAACTTTTCTGATTAACCAATCTTTGAAACACGGTGTGTTTCCTGATATATTAAAATACAGTAATGTTCTACCCTTTCTAAAAAAAGGAGATCACAAGGATTTTAATAACTTTAGACCAGTTGCAATTCTGTCTGTATTCTCAAAGATACACGAGATGGCTGTTGTATCCAGGTTGACCGATCATTTCGAGAATAATAATTTGTTGGTTGAAGATCAGTTTGGGTTCCGTAAAAAGAAGGACATTTCTGGAGCAATCTATGATTTTGTCAAATTTATGTCAACTGCAATTGATCGGTCGCAGCATGCCGCTGGCATATTCTGCGATCTTTCAAAAGCTTTTGACTGTGTAAATCATGAACTCCTCTTAGAGAAATTGAGCTTTTATGGAATAGCAGGCACAGCTTTAAAATGGCTCCACTCCTTTCTTTCCAACAGGAAACAGTGTGTGAGAGATTTGTCTTCCTCAAAGCGCTCTTCATTTGTCAGAGTCCCGAATGGAGTGCCACAAGGAGCTGTTCTTGGACCTTTGTTATTTTTAATATACATAAATGATTTACCAAGGGCAACAACAGATTCAAAATTAATTATGTATGCAGATGACACAACTTGTATGGCATCAAACGACAATCAGATCACACTGACAAATCAATTGAAGGATACACTGGTAGCAATAAATAATTGGTTTAAAGTAAATGGGCTTTCATTAAATTATAGGAAAACACACCTTATGCAATTTTGTTCCATACGAAATCAAATAGAGATGGATGAGACTCAACTTTCAAGCATTGAAAGTAGCTTGATACTTTCCACATCAACTAAATTCTTGGGACTTAATTGACCAGAATTTCTCCTGGAAGCAACACATTCAGAACTTGATGAAAAAATTGAACCAAGCCTATTTTGTAATTTTAACTCTTTCTCATTCATTTGATAGAAGCACATTATTAACCGAATACTATGCATATGTCTACTCCTATTTGAGCTATGGTACTATATTTTGGGGTAATTCTGTGGACAGCCAAAAAATCTTCATCATGCAAAAAAAGATATTGAGAGTAATTTGTAGATTGAGATCTAGAGACTCATGTAAAGCACACTTCAAAAATCTCAACATCCTCACACTTCCTTCCATTTACATTCATCAGCTAGTAGTTTTTGTTAAAGTTAACATCAATAAATTCCAATTTTGCACAGACAATCACCAACATAACACTCGAAATAGAAACATAATTCAATATCCAATACATAGGAATGTAGCATTTGAAAAAACTCCATTTTACTCAGGAATGAGGCTTTTTAATAGGCTGCCAACAGCCATTCGAAATTTAAACTCAGTCATTACATTCAAAAAAGCAGCCAAAAAAATGTTGCTAGAGAAAACCCTATATAAAATCTCAAAATTCTAATAACTTGAAGTAATCAAAATTTCCATCGTCAATAATTCAGAGTGTTCCATAAATAATGTCGATCTTTGGATTTTACTAAATCTATATGTTTTGTAAATTACTTATGTGTAATTTCTAGTATTGTATGTAACTTAGTTTTAGAAATATGACAAGTCACCAATCAAATGAGTCCAACTCAATGTATGATGTTGTGTGATGATGAATAAATAAATAACAGTCATTCGCCAACCACCTTATTTTTTGTTCCAGCTGTACTCAATATTGCTACACATCAAAGTTAAACGCTTCAGTCTACTGCTGACTTTTATCATTCTTTACCTCATTACCCAAGCACAAGTTAGCATTACTCATATGGACTCCACCGGTAGCCAAAAATATATAGATAAATAAATAATAATGAAAGCAACTGACGTGAGTCCTGCATGGACATTTGCATGGCGAAGGCAATTTGCTCCTCCTCGGTCATGTGAGCGAAGTCCGGCGCAGCCGAAGCAGCAGCTGCAGCCGTAGCCGTCACAGTGGGCCCGGTCTCCTCCTGGCCTTCCATCGACATCGCCAGCGCCCGCTCCAACAACACTTCCTCACTGGGAGCTGCACAACAATACAGTAACCAATAGAGTATGACCATTAAGAACATCGTCAAGATAATAGAAAAGGACTACTATTGTCATAGGTAGGCCATAAGTAAGCCTATACCATACTTTGTCAACCATACTTTTGTCAACTCCCATACGACTTGCTTAAAAGACACGTGATCACTTGTTCTTTGGAAGTGATACTCTTATAACCTAGTTATATGGTTTCTATAGTTTTAAACTGAGCAATACTATAAGAAAAGATGAAATTTCAAACATTAGAAAAGTGGCTTTTAGTGCCTTTCCTGTCAAAAAGATTGAAAGTTGAACAATTGACTATCAACTCTATTAATCTTCTACTCTATCAAGTACTCCAATTGTCTGTGGTTGAACAAAAACTAGGGTCGAAAATATCGGTTCATCGGTTCGAGACCGGTTTTAAAAGAAAATATCAAGAGCCGGTATTGAATTTTTGCCCGAAGTTCGAACTTTATTTTTCGCCACAATACAAAATACTGTGCGAGCAGAGAGCAAAACAAAAATAATTAATCAGTTCAAAGGACAGATAGACCAGATAACTTACTGTGATAGCTTCAACTAAGCCGAATTTGGAGTAGGCCTAGCTCATTGAAAATTTGCAACGCCAGTCAATTGAATTCATCGACTAAATATTACTTTATTACTTTAAGTAATATAGACTATAAGATAGATTAAATAGACTATTTTTATAGTCCATAACCGTTTAAGCACATTATAGTTTTAGTACGATAACCCTAAATATTGTACAATAACAATTCAAACTTTCTCAATTTGGACAAATTTCTTCTACTTTTAGTAGAAAATAGTGCAGTTCCGTTTTCTCCCGCTAGATGGCGACGTGTCATTATTTCCTCTGTTATTAGTAAGTTGAAATTTTAACAAACTAATTCACTAATTATTTTATCAACTCACTTATTGAGAAACGTTGAAAAATAATAGTTTTCTACAATTTTTTACGAAATTTCAAATTTTTAATTCAATTAATTAATATCGAATAATTAATCTTGATTTGAAAAGATTATATCAAATTGAGAATGTTTTAATATTATTATTATTATTATATCATTATTATCATTCATCTAATCTGTTCAATCAATTATTGGAAAGCAGTAACTCCGAAAATCAGCGCTGTCAAAGCCAAAATTCAATAACTAAACATTACGTTATTATTTGTAAACATTATTTCTAAGGATGATACCATAGTTTTGAGGGACTTCTGATCAAGTGAACACATTTCCTGATCATTTTCATTGTCTACTTTAGAGAATGGCATGCATTGTGTAAATCTTAAAATGTGTTATTGACATTAAATCTCTTATTTTCAAACATGCTTATGGTCGGCTGAAATTATTATTAATTTATTAGGTATTGTAGAATCAAGTGTATTTTTTCTAAATTATCAACTGCAAGTAGGCCTCGATAGCAGGAAACTTACCTTCCTTGATAGTTTCTGGCCTAGCACTATCCTTTTCAGTTGGATTAGCTCTTCTAGCCTCTTGTTCTTGTCTTTGACGCTGCTCTTCCATTGAAACTCGCAAGGCCTGTTCAACAGTGAAGTCATTTTAGATTTTTCTTCCTCAAATAGTATGGAAAACTTACAAGATAAATTTTTGGCATCTGTACAGCTCTTAATGTGTAACGCTGTTATAAAGTGAAATTAATTACATATCAAGTTCACAAAGAGCCTGCGCGAGTTGTAAATTCCATAATAGATTAGTAAGCTGATTAGACAAGATAGACGATAAAAACCAAGAGTTTTCTTTTATATTATTTCAATAGAAACAGACGACTCAACAAATCAGTTTTTCACCAAATGTAGCCTAGGGCTCTGTAAAATACGCATTAGTTTCAATAACACTAGTTGCTATTTATTGCTACAAAGCATGCAACTCTTGAAGTTCTGTGATGTAGTCTACATTGTTATCTATAAAATGTTTTTATAGAATGTGAAATAAAAGTTTGACAGCTTACCAAAGCAAGTTCGGGATCTTCATTGGGATCAACGCCGAATTCAAAGCCTGCTGTTCCCAGTCCAGCTCCACCCATACCATCCTCTCCCTGAAAAAATCCACAACCCGTGTTTCTAAGCTTGAACCATTACTATCATTGAACAGAATGAATATTGTACAATCACAGAACCAAATATATGATAAATGTGTCCTGGTCTGACAATTAGGCCAAGTAGTGTAGCGTATAAAATAGAACTAAAATTGTTTCAATCCAATATAAATCCATTCTCCAAATCAATATTAATAAATGGAATTTCAGGATGGATGCAATGAGGAAGATATTAGGAATATTTTATTAGATTATATAGCAATATTATTTATTATATTATATTTTATTGACAGCTCTAATATAAATTATTGCTAGTACATCACTCATTATCAATGGGTTTTCTAATTCAATCACATGTCCCAGTGCTACACCAGAAATAATCTGAGTTTGTGTTTCTAGTATCTTGATATTATGCTCGGCTATTAGTTTTTTTTCAAAATTATTAACAAGTTTTTTGCATTGAAATATTACAACAATTGATAGACAAGTTCCAGTTGAAACCTCTTGATTTTGCAATCTAACTGGAACCCATCTTTTATTTAGCGTTTATGTGTTAAATGACATTCAATAATGAACACAAGTTTACTGAAACTTCAAATTCTTCATCATTCAATCAGTGATATTTTTGCACATTCAAAAAATATCACGATTTTTGAAAAACAATTCCACTAAGTTATTCGTCGTTTCAAAAAATTGATAATGGAGAAATAGCTCTACTCACAAAATTATCATTACAATTCCAGAAAGATAAAATACGAGTGAGTATAGGACAAACATCATACATAATATATTTTTCTAGTAAAACAAGCTGAAAGGATAATAAACATACCTGAATAACAGGGGAAGAAATCAGAGCATCAGACAGATGAGGTCCAGGAGGAACAGTCACCAAATGACTACCAGAACCATCCTTGCCATTCAGAGTACTAATAAAAGTAGCCAGAACATCATTGTTGATTGCCTAGTGAATAAAACAAGTGAAAAAATAATAATACAACCATTCATTTGTTAATGAGAAACATACAAATATGAATAATGAATATGAATAATTCTATAGGGAACATTCAATCAGTGTCAAAAAATATATGTAAAAAATGAATATGATTAACAGGAAGACATTATAACAAAAGAAGTTGGTTCCATGAAGTTATTCATTCCAACTAATACCTCAACAATTGATTGAGTCGAACAGCTAACACTGAGATAAGAGCCTAGAACCTTATTTTTCTCTAAAAATATTGCAGTACATACAGATTAAAATTATCTTGAAGTTTTGATTAATATATCCTTGGACATCCTTACAATCAATGTTTATTTTTATTTTCAAACTTCGCCGTATCATGAGAATACCTGCCACGCATTATAATCATGAATAATATCAATAATGACCAAATAACACAAGCAGTGATGGGTGAGTCTAAGAATCATTCATGAGTAAAACCAACAATTACATGTAGAAAATAAGCTTGATTCAATGACAGACATAGATGACAGAGAGGTTGAGGATAAACAAGAGCTCCAAACTGCTTTTTCTTTCAATATCAGGATTGTGCACACGATCGAATTGACCTCCATCAAAATACATTCAAATACAGCAAATCAGAGACATAACAATACGATCCACAACTGAAATGAGAAACAAAAATTATAGTTTCTCATTTTGGAACACTCTAGCAGTCAGCACACATTCTTTATTCTTTCTTTACAATTGCGACTTGGTTTCCAAGTATTTTAAGCAAAGGATGAATGAGTGATGATTAATGATGATGAAGGTTTAATATAACCTCACAATGCTAAAAAATACATTGTTACATACATTGTTTAAATACATTATAACCTCACAATGCTAAAAAATACATTGTTCTGAATTTTTTGAATGAATTTTGATGGACTGAATCTGAATGAGTATTGATGAGTGACGATTTGACCATACACACTCCGGTTTAGGAAGAACATTAATGATCTGTTGGTTCAACTGATCTGATTGTTCACGCGTGGACAGGACAAATTAAACTAAACTAAGTAGCAGCATCAAGTAACCGTATAATCTAAGATAGTTTATCTTTTATAGCAGAAAACGTTAAAACTGGGCAGACTACTCTATACGGTTACTTGGACTAGATTTTTTCCTGCGCGCAGACTAAACAGGATTATGTCTCACGATTTAAATTCTAACAGAGTGCTCGATCAAAAACCATCATAATTCAAGAGAAGGACCCTTTCAGATTAGGCCACTGCATCAAGGTTTATTGCATAATTCCTTTACTTGTTATTTTTATTGCTCGTAGAGTTATAACTTCCATATTTTACAAATAGGCTTACAATACTGTAGCAAACTAGGAATAATTTGTAATCCAAGTTATGCATATAATTCATTCATTTATTGAATGTGGATAATCTAATTTATTCCTCAATACAATACAACTCAAAGAGCAATGATTGTCAGTTTCCTTCCTCTCGCTTCTAAGATTATAATTGTATTTGGAATCGCTTTTCAAGTAAAACTATAGAATGACAAATTAGTATTATGTTATGGTAAATGAATTAATTATGAACAAATGGTTTATTTAATTTATGTGGGAAAAAATAACTCCAATCCACAAATACAAGCATAAAGAATATCAATTGAAGACACAGTGTCAGGTGAGATAGTGTGATAATCTATCTATATCTATAAAAGCGAAATGGCACTGACTGACTGATTCATCACCAGAACTAAAAATCCACCGAACCGAATGCGTTCAAATTTGGCAGGCAAGTTCAGTTGGACGTTTAGACGCGCGCTAAGAACGGATTTTAGGAACTTTTCAAGGATACGCCAAATATTTAAGTTTTTCTATAGTTTTTCGGCGTTTTCTCAATTTTTTCGAGAACCAATCGGTAGAAAATGTTGATATTTGGTAGGTAGGTTCAGATAAGGTCTAGAAATGTTGTGTTAAGATATTTTTGAATTCCGTTCAAGATTACGCCAGTAATCAGGTTTTTCAAAATTGTAGATGTTTTGCGGGTTGCATATCTTCCGTCTTGATACGACCAATCCTTATTGTAAATTCAATGGTTCAGCGAGATTATAGATAAACTAATTTGGAAGATATTGAATCAAGTTTCAAAATATATCTGATATAGCTCCCAAGGTTACGGTCAATATCAGCGTTTTACTATTTTTCGGAATTTTCAGTTTTTCTTGGATTTTCCGAGAATAAATTGGTAGAAAATGTCGAAATTTGGTGAACAGGTCCAGATTAGGTCTAGAAATGCTGTGTTCAATAAGTTTTGAATCCCTTCTGAACGGAATTTGCAGGCGAGCGAAGCGAGCCTGTTTGTCTCAGCTTATACTGACAGAGGTCATGCAGGCGAGCGAAACGAGCCTGTTTGACTCACTGACACTGCTGATATTGTCGGGGATCCAGGGAGCGGAGCCCCCTGGCTAGGCGGAGAAGGCGAGCGAAGCGAGCCTGCCGGCTAGTATCTATATAAGCGAAATGGCACTGACTGACTGATTCATAACCAGAACTAAAAATCCACTGAACCGAATGCGTTCAAATTTGGCAGGCATGTTCAGTTGGACTAAAAACTTTTCAAGGATACGCTAAATATTTGAGTTTTTCTACAGTTGTTTTTCTTACAGCCTGTTTGACTCACACTGCCGATACTGGCGGGGGTCCAGCGGGCGGAGCCCCCTGGCGAGGCGGAGAAGGCGAGCGAAGCGAGCCTGCCGACTAGTTGAACATAATTGAAGAGCACAAAATTGCCTATATCACTGAAAGTTTAAAGAAAAGTATCACTTTTAGTGATATAGACAATTTTGTGCTCTTCGATTAAAAATGATATAAAAAAATCAAGGAAAGGGTTCCCCACTAGTTCACAGCTTGGAACAATCGAGAGCTGATGAAAATTGAGTGTAGAAATGATTCAAAAGTACCTTTTCGACAACAGTTGACGATCCAGTCACCTCTTCACCAAAGCTGACAATATCGACGTTGACTTTTTCTTTTTTGAGACGTTTGGCCAGCTTGGTCAGCTCTTTCTCCTCGGCTTCAATCGGACTGCCAACAAACAGCACGATGCGCATCTTGTGCTCTTTGCTCTGTCGATGCTTCAGTGCCAACTGTAGAATGAAATTATTTTATTCAATGAATAATTATTAACAAGCATGTTTCAAATACCTACAAGGCCTGAATTAATTGTAGATCATCTAGTACCTTATCAATTCAAATATATTATCGAGAAACCACTCAGTTAGCCTGAGTAGTATGACTACTTGTTTTTCCAATATGTTCTTTGACCGATGTGTCATAATTTTCTTGAGATTTTATTCTGATCATATTTTTAGTAGCCTACAACATTAATTGCAAAATAAGCTATAAATTAAAACTATGTATTCACTCATGAATTTGATCAATCGTCTAATTCAGGATTCACTTCTCTCATTAATTTTTTACAGTTATCTTCATCCCCTATAGAACTTTAAACATAAGTTACAGAAACCTTTCTGAGATCAGCACACAATTAACTCATTTCAATGTTTATTAATAGTCTTCCTTTATAATTTATATAAATGTATAATTCATTATCGAGGTGAGACGATTTCTCAATTTTTGAAGCATCGCAGTACCTAGAAAATAAATTTGAAGCTTGTGAACATCAGAAAAATTATTTTGAATCATAATTTAAAATTTTTATTGAATATTCAGGAACATTTTCAATGTTGAAATGTTAATTCGGCTCATATATCCACCTTTGTTGTTTCTAATTGATATTTTTATTGCGGTAATTTTTGAAGTAAAAATTGTGTGTATGAATCTCAATTTGGAACAAAACCAAATTTTGGACATTTTTATCTAAATTGGAATTGAATTGAATGGCTGCCCCTATTTCAAGCCTGGCAGGGCAAGGTTAGGGTGCAGCCGGCCCTCTCTTACATTTAAATCGCAAATGGAGTTGAAGAAGATTCGGGCGAACCCCTGTTTTTCATGTTCCTTAATATTTCAATTGAAATAAAAACAATAATAATATTCATCTCAATTTTGAGTAATTCATTTAGAGGACTGACAATGAGAAATGCTTTTGAATATTCTCATTTTATAATACTGAACTGCATTTTGAGTAGGCTCATTCATTCAGAGGAATGACATACATAAGAACATGCACGCACAAATTAAAATCGAATAAAAAATCATGACTAATCAAATTACTGGTTAATTGGTGACTTGAAGTCGTCTTGTCAGTTCGAAGAGTTGAATTATTGTTCAACTTACTACTAAATTGAAATAATAAAACATTCACTGACTTACATGAGCAATTCTGATCCCAGTTAGGAGATTGATGTTACCATTCGCCTGAACTTTGTGCAACTTGGATAGAATACGACCGACATCTGATGTGAGTGTGGCCAAAACTTCCACACTGCAAAACAAAGAGGAAAATTAATCATTGACCAAGTAATTCTATGAGCAGAATATTATTATAGGTAATAATATTATGTAGGTAATATCATTTATTATTTATTAGGTAACATATTTTTTCTAATACAAGCAAAGCTATTTTCAACAAAATTAAAAAAATTATGTAGGCCTATAAATGATAGAAGAATGACAGATGAGTGTTATCAATAAGATAATGAGGAAATTTGATAAATCAAATATAATAAGACTTGGGCCTATATAAGTAGCTCTTCAATTATTCAAGTAAGTGAGTAAGTATGAGTGAATTTTTAAGCCTGATAGTATTTCAGTTGCACTCAGGTACGGTGTCAAGTCAATACGGAATGAGTCACCGACAGCTGGACCAATTCAAGATCATTTGTAAGTTACTCTCAATGAATTCAGAATAATTTATTCTGCTATAGCGACTTGATCAAGTAAATTCGTCGAGGAGATTATAGAGAGGCTTCAAATAGTAACTGAGCTTGACATACACATACATACAATTGAAAAATCTCGAACGTAGTTTTTGTACACGACTATTTCAGTTCAAGTTAGGCCTATAGTTTTCAACTCAATTGTCACCACTTTTAATCATCCACCAACCACTCCACAAACTAGGCCTACTTAGGCTACTGTACGAGTATCTCTCCGATCAAGTCGAATTGACTAAAAAATGACCTTGAGAGTATACGCCATAACAACCAATTATAGTCATAACGAGCAACGAAGGCATTCCTTCAAAATGACAGCTGTTCAAAGCTGCCTGTAGACGAAATGAAAATAGTCCCACTTTTACCACCTGTCTCTCATCATATCTCACCTTCGGTATGTTGGTAGAAGTGATTTTACACTAAAATTTTCAGATATGCGCATGCGTAGTTACACTATTGCTTCAATTAGCTGTTTTATGTGTGAATTGTGAATAGGTTTACCTATGATGGACTACTTTTTCGTTTGTAGCCTAATATTTTTTCATTAGTTCAAATATAGAGTGCTTCAGGAAGAACGTGTAATACTTCTCTCAGATACATGCTCCCAAAAACGCTTTGTTACCGAGATAAGAATGGCGGAAAATTGCATTTTTTTTAGGATGATGCCCACATGGGCTTTTGGGCCTGTGCGTGGGTAATGGAAGGGATGACGATGAGAGATGAATGGACCTACAGCTTTAGGCTGAACGCGCACTGCTACGACTCAGACCAGACCAAGACTCAGACCAGACTAGCTTGCAGCCAGAGAAACACGGAATTATACGTGATCAAATGGAGATCACATGAAGTAACGCGCACTAGTCAGACCAAGTCCAGACCAAACGCAAGACCAGAGCCAGACCACAGCTGTATACTTTCAATGTTAAAGGTACACTAGCGCGGCCACCATTCCAAATTTGGAACCAAATCACTACGGCCAGAGAAAACATTGGAAGGTAGGAGAATTGCGTTTCAGGCCAGACCACAAATTTTTTTCTGGTCTGGCAAGACCAAACATCAGACCAGCTAGTGTACATTCGTTTTTAAATTTGTGTTGCTTTTCACAAAACGGAATAGTCATCTTTTGTATCATTTTATCTTTTTTTCTCATTTCTCTCAAAATGTCTTTTGAAATATTTGGTGCTGAACGGCTAATTTATGAAATCAAAGAGATAAGAAGGAAAGAAAAAAATAGAAGACCGCATTAAAATGTAGAAAATTATAGAATTAGAGGAAAAGTGAAAAAAAACTCTTTCAGATAAGAAATAGATGAGGCAGTGAACTAAAATTCCATTTTATTCATCTATCCATTGATAATACAATACAAATTATAATAATATTATTATTAATATAACTAGGATAGAAAAAATAGGCGAAGTCTGTACTATTTCTTGATATCTATAAATTCATTATGTATATCGACTTCTATTCCAGGGCCGGACTAGGACTCCTGAAAGGGCGCTGCCTTCCACTTATGAAAGGGCGAATCCTTGAGGGGGTTAGTCTCAGCCCATAAAATTGAGGGGTTTGGGAGTTGTCTCTGGATAAAAATTAAATTTTGACCTCGAATGTTTTGTTGATGGTGAACTTTATTGATGTTTGAAAGCTTGAAAATGGAATTTCTATGTCATTTTCCATTGAAGAAAGTTATCGAACATCACAATCAATTTTTCATCATACAGGAATTCAATTATGAAAAGCCTTTCTGGCTTCTTGGACAATAGAGAAAAATAGCAAGTGAAAGTAGGAGCAATTTTTGTTGATGTGATTCAGTACGTTTCGAAAATGGTAAAAAAGGAATTTTGATTAATAAAGTGGAGAAATAAGAAGAATGTGGATTGAATATGTAGTACTAGGCCTGTATACTCTTTGTAGTATGACCTCTTTTGGGAGATTGGCTGTTGTTAGTAAAGACAGTCAGTTGTTTCCCGTCTCAGGAGAAATAGTAATTATTGTTGCATTACACTCTAACTGATCAACTGCATTTTATTCAGAGGTGTTCTGCGCCTCCACTTGGTTGTGAAGCCTAGCTTATGGTTGAGAGGATCACCGTGCTGACCACACGTTACCTCTATCCTAGTTGATGATTATTCGCTTGCTGTATGGTCTGTTTGGGCAGAGATGGTATTCTTTCAGGGTGGGGGATGTCTTTCGGCTTGGTCGGTGTTGGTTGGGGGTCTGTAGGTTCTGTTCACGAATTTATGGCTTTTGAGCAGGTATTGGCTGGGCTGGAGTCGTTTTCCCGTCTTGCTGGGGTGTCTTCTTTGCTTGGACGGACTGTATAGTGGAGTGAATATGAAACTGGCAACCAGCTCGTAGGCCTAGGCCCTTCTTGGGATGTTGAGACATTGACAAACAAACTGTAGTATACACTGCTTTCATTTCTTGAAAAATTCCAAACAACTCATATCAATTGTCATTGTTTCTATTAGTTTATTATGAAGCTTACCATTGAATTTCCTATTTTTCAAAATTCGAAATTGAACTTCAATACATTGAGCTGAATACTCTAAATTTTTGATAGGTTTAAAAATAATTTTACTGAAAATTTTCAAGTTTCAATTCATTATCAAATTTCTTCACTTTTTTCATACAATCACTTTTTATAGTAATTGGAAATTCAAATGAGAAAGTAAGATCATTGAATTCTATAGATTCTCAATACTTAATTAATGATCAACAAAGTAATATGAAATGTCTAATTGATGAAATTAATTATCATTAGAATAATATTGGTGATGCTATCGTCACACGAGGGCGCAAGGGGCGTACAATTGAAGGGTGCACCGGCTCACGGGCTGCTGTTGGCCAGTCTGAGCCTGTTTTATTCGATCACGTTAATCTATGCATGAGTTCCATTTGTTCTTATCAGTATTCATTCTACAAGATCTATTGTTCTTTCTAAGAAAAGAACAGGTGAAATCAGATTGAACACTTAATAGACGAGTACAAAAGAGAAAATGTTAATAAATTATAGAAACTCTCTACAATACTGACACCAATTTAGGTTCACATCAATTCTGGAAATGTTTTTTCCAAATCCTTTTGAAAATACGCCCGTAATCAGGGTTTCAAAAGTTTGAGATGCATCGCGGATTGCATATTTTGGTCCTTAGTCAATTATCTATTTCATCTTAATTAGACCTATTTTATTAATTATCTAAATTTATCTATTTACAATTCGCGAAATGGCACTCATTCATGGCATGCTCGGTTGGACTTTAAAAAGCACTCTCAGAACAGCTTTTTGAAATTCTGCTGAGTTACGCCCAATATTTAGGCCTAAGTTTCCATAGTTTTTCCTTTGCTTTTTTCGAGAACCAATTGGGAGAAAATGTAAAAATTTATTAGACAGGTTCCGATTGAATTTAGAATTGTATGTTGAAAATTTTTGAAATCAAAATGACCCTGTTAAGTTATGTGAGTAAACAAAGCGAGTCAGTTTTAATCGGAATTTTCAGGCGAGCAAAGCGATCCTATCTGTCTATTGACACTCCTGATATTACCAGGGGTCCAGGTGGATAGGCGAGCGAAACAATGTGGTACAGTGTAATACGAACTATTGGTTAGTTAGTTAATTATTACTAACTATACTAACATATTGTAAGTGTGTACAATAGAATTAAATGCGTTTTGAATTCTGTAATAATCGTTATTTATTATCATTATTATATTTATTATATGGTGTAGTGATTTTGTGAAGTTCTTCAGTTTTAGTGGTCAACAATGTTTTGGAATCAAAAATTATGTTTTCAAATAAACTTTTTAAAATAACTATAACTCATATCTCCGTTTGTGGAAAATGATGTTATTTGGCGAAGTGGAACAACCCTTGGGTCTCCCCACTATTAAAAGCCATACGCTAAATAAATACATAATGTAATCAAGATTATTTTCAACGCCAGCCAGGCTTTTGATCAATCATGTAAATTCAGTAGTAAATGATAAACATCAACCTTTTTTATACCGGTAATAGATGTATCAAATTTTAAACAATAGGTTCTAATCACTGGCGGCTCATGCCCACGAAACAGGTGAAGTGCTGTATAGTGAAAGATACGGGCACTTCACCTGTTTCGTGTGTACAGCCGCCAGTGGATATAATTATTTTAAATAAGGTTCATTCGGAGAAGCTCGCTTTAATAATATACAGTAGTAAGCCGATCATCCGAGCGCCAATTAACCAAATTGTCAATTATCCGAATCGGTATTAAAAGCATAGTATGAATCAAAAACCAGCGTTTACGACGTGATCGTAGCTTTTCTTTATTTTTTTAAAAATTTTATTTACTGTACCGTAGTTTAGTACAGTAGTATGTGTTTTGCTTTCCATATTAATTTAACTACACTGTAGTGATATGAATCACTACACTGTACTTTTCAAATGTAATAAAGTTTATTCCAATAAGTTTAACACATTATTTTTCTTCAATACAGTCCAATTACATGTCCAATTGTCCAAATTTCTGCTTATCTGAATTGATCTTGGTCTCAATTAGTTTGTATAATCGGCGTTCCACTGTAATGAAGATGCAGTTAAAATTAAAACAATTTTTTGCCATACTTTTGGAACGTAGCTATCTCCGAAATTCAGAGACCGGTCCTATGATCTCGTGGTTATAACAGTGGTCAATCTCAGAATTCCATTATTTAAATTACCCGGGAATGATTGATACAAATTTAAAACGAAGTTGGCGCTATCTCTTTGCTAATGATGGAACTGCTTGAACATGCAATGATTTTAATCATATGTTTTCTATCATGGTCTTGGTCTGGTCTGAGCTTTGGTCTGACTGCATCAGACCAGTGGTCTGGTCTGGTCTGAGTCTTGGTCTGGTCTGAGTCGTACCAGTGCGCGTTAGGCCTTAGGTGGGTTTCGAACCACCAGGAAGCGATTTTTGAGGCTCAAGAATTGAATTCAGGGGAACCTGTCACCAGTACAACAGTGGTGGCAGAGGCACGTCGCTTATTCAATCTCACTGGGACAAACCGCTTCCCACTTTGAAGATATATTATATTTTATATATATATATATATATATATACAGAAGACTCCTGTCTTCTGACACAGAAAGTAGACATAACTTACATTTTTGAGGCTTCATTCAGGTTCTAAAATTGTAAATCCCTTTGTAAAATAAGTTGAGGAATTCAACGGAACCAGTTGAAAATTTGCAACTTTTGCGACTGAACACGGATTCTTTATTTATGATATGTTTTGGCTATTTTGTCTTTTTTGGTCGCGATATCTGAGATTTGGGTAAGATTTACGCAATCACCGTCATTTTACTCTTCAGGATCCTCTTCAACATCTTTTAAGTGAATTGAAAATACAAATTTATGATTTCATATCCAGTTAGGCAATATATAACCCTTAATTGTTGACTTTAAGAAAGGATAGCGGCGACATGCAGGAGAATGAGAGAGAAAGAATTGTACAGAGTGTTGTGGAGAAGTAGACTACAAAGAAGGAATGCCAAAAACATTTAAATGGGACGAAGGCGAAGAAATAAAAATATATTACAGGCCAATAGCTTACTTGGCTAGTGTGAGAAGTCCAACATTGTTCTCAGCATTCGCTCTAGTTTTTGAGTGACAAACTAGATTAACAGCATCTTGTTGCGCTTGCAATCTAGTAGGAATGAAGTCACCATTGCGCATGTAGTCGCTGTTATCAACACTGCAAACAAGACAGAAACAAAGTATAACTTATACATAAGCTTATATAGGACTAATCTAGTAAAAGGTGGATACAATTTCTGAAAAAAATTCACTCAACTTGATTTGTCTTTCCTTTATTTTTAAAGAGAATACTGAGTTACAGATTTTCCTGATAAATGTAAAAAAACGCAAGTCAAGCAGGGTAAGAAGTATAAGTTAACTTACATTACGCTTCGATATTGAAACTTGAAACAGATATAAATAATGTAGTTATAAATAATGTAGCCTTCTAGGTTATTTGTGGAATTCATTCAAGCTAATAAATCCTACATTCATAATTAAATTTGAGCTTCAAGTTACATGGAAAAAAATAACACTTAGCTTATCCAAATAAGCTGTAAGTTAATTGTAATATTATGTGCTGAATAACTTAACCGTCTGAACTTACAAGGTGTGAAATAAAAATTAGCTATAGATGAGCATCAACAGAATTAAATTGAGCTAGCCTACTAATATGAATATGTAGGTACCGTATTCAATTTCAATGTAATCAATCCATAATCCACGTATAAGTTAGCCTAGGAATTAGATTTAGGGTAATATTGAATTCACATGAAACTCTAATGAAGTCTAATAAAACTCACATCCTACGGTTGATACATTGTGAATTTTAAAATAGTGATAACATTATACTAAACTTAATAATAATATAGATTTCTTGAAATGGAGAAAGCATAATTTATTTTATTTATGTTTGGTTCATAACCTGCAAAGTCATGGAGCACCTAAACAAAATCAACTCACCATATCATAGTACTTTCTCGAACCATGGTTGAAGTTGAATAGAAAATACAAGTGAATTATAAAGAATTCCAAACAAAAAAGCCGAAATTATTCAGCCAGCACTTGAAAATGTTGAGGATTACAATGCAAAACTTCTGCTGATTCACAGATTCAGAACCTGTAGACAGAACTCAGTGAGCTGAGCAGTGTTACCAATAGCTATGGCCGAAATTACCCGTAAAAATTGACGGAATTCCCCGCAATTACCCGGAATAATCAGTCAAAATCATTGAGCTATATACAAAATGGAGATCGCACTTCTTCAGCAAGCAGTGTTACACCTATTTTTTTGACAAACCTGTCAGCCATTGCACGTTGAGGACAAGTTGCGCGGGAGTTTGAATTTTCAATGGAAGCGAATGGGGAAACAGCTATCAGTTAATTTACAAATAATTCCTTCAGAATAATTTTTGAGCAATGAATTTTAACCTTCTTGTCATTTATGATGCATTTGATCATTTTAGAAGACAATTGCTGTTTTTCCAACTTGTGAATTATAGTAATTGTGTTATGAATTATTTGGCATATAGGCTACCTACTCACAGCACAGAAGTATAATTTCGATTGTTGGTACAGGTACCTACAAGTTAAAAACTTATTTTGTAGTGTTTTTATTAACATCAATAGCACCTAATCTATTATTTTATCATCAGTAGTTGGGTGATGTTGTCTATCCATTAAGTTATTTATGGTATCTAAAAAGATACCATCAATACAGTACCACAGCCTATTCTTCAAATAGCATGACACTATAAGTTGTAGCCTACTGAGTTGTCAACAATTCTACTACTTTTTCAAACAATAAATGACTTGATAAGCTAAGAATTTATTATTTGGACTTATTTTACTTCAAGACTTCTAAAGATAGGAGCTCTGTTGCCCATTGATATATATATTTCTGCTCTTCTAAAATATATCAGCACTTCTTTGTGCTTTGAAAAATGTGATAAAGATTGTTGAATGGAATTTAAACTTCAATTTTGGCTCTATATGATATAAGTTACCTGTAGGCTATAAGTTATAGGTACTATATATAATTATGTTGAACAATATAAGTTACCTAATTATTATTGAACAGCCTAGAGCCTGTAACATAAAATTGTCAATGAGATTCCTTTGAACTCATTGACTTTTGATGATACCAATACCAAAGACACTGAATTCCTAAGAAACAGTATTTTTATCACTGATAAAATGTTGCAGGAAAATTTAGAAGATAAGTCCCTGCCATGATTCAATGACTCCAGTGTAAGCTTTAATGGAACAAAATTTTAAGAGTTTATTGAACAAGATTTATTTAATCCAAGGTTTTCAATGCAAAATTTTCTTAAAATCTCAAATCTACATAAATAAATTATCACCTACATCAAATTCATAAGCATTCTGTCATTGATAAATTCATCCCATAAGGTCATAATTGACAAATTTCATTGTTATTTAATCCATTATCAAACAAAATTCAATGTAAAAGGTTTATCCTCAACATAGATAATAGCTCAATGGAATAATAACAGGAAATTTAAAGATTATCTATAAAAAATTTCACCTATAAGTCTGGAATTAACAATAAACAAATAAGAAGTTTGCAATGAACAATGCATCAACAAGGAAAATATGGATTAGAATGAACATTTTTAAAATTGTTTTCCACATAATTATTTACATTTACGATTGATGAAAAATAGCAATTAATTTTTCAAACATTATGGAATATTATTAACTTTGTCAATTTCTGTCTCAATCCAAAGGCGGCCTTTTTCTCATTCAAATTATGAAGCGGGCTTCCTGAAATGGTGGAAATAGATCAGACGGAGTACCAACCTAACAAAAAAAGGCCATAACCTGGTTTCATACTGCCATCCAAATGAGTGTTTTCTCCAGTTGGTATATAGCTCAATGGTCAAAATCCCCGGAAATATTATGTCTTTTTTTGTTAAAGAAAAGAACTTGATTATTTAATGTTACTCCTACAGACAAGTAGACTTGAATAATTTTTGGCAACTGTAGTGCTATGAGTCAGTGGCAGATCCAAGGGCGGCAGTTGCCCCCCCCCCCCGGAAATCTGATGACAAAAAATTGTGTATTTATTTCTAAGAACAAGTGCCACTGGCCACACAGAAAATAACTTTATACTGGGGTATTAAAGAGGAATGTGCAATACTTCTTGGGTTTATTCCTTACACCAATTAGAGAGAAAAAGTTCCATGGGACTCACCCCTAAGAACGCTCTGTTACCGAGATAACAATGGCAGAGAATTGATATATTTGAATGAATATTAATTTTTCTAATTCTTGAGGCTTTATTCAGGTTCTAAAATTATCAAATCCTATGTAAAATCAGCTGCGGAATTGAAGCTGACCCAGGCAAGGAGCATAGTGTGCGTGGTTCTCCATGATATTTCAGTAGGCCTATAAGGTAAGCCTATTTAGTATGCTATGGTGCAATTAGACTTGAACCTCAACATCCAAAGAGAAAGAACAATTCCTACTACTAGGTATAGGATACTACTACTAGGATTCGACTTATTTGTTCTATATACAACATCTTATTGTTTTCTTTGGTGAAAAGTCACACCATCTTAGCGTTGGGTTTTGGCGGAAATGGGGGAAAGAAATGTGCAAAATTTCCATTCATGTTTTTTTTAGAGAATGGAATTTGTAAGATATTAAAATCACAATTCTGTAAAATAATAAAATGGAAAATTTGAAGAAAAATATGGAATCTTTTGCATTATTTTATTATATTGGTATCAAAAGCATTTTAGGACCCAAGTTCATTGAATTTTTTTGTTATTTTGATGCAAGGAAACACCTCAAATAGCTTGTGGATTCGTTGAAAATAAGATCAATGATTTTTATGATGATGATAATCGTCAGTTATTTTTTATATTGGCTGGGCGGAATTATAATAATCCAATGGGGCAAATTCGGGGATAATTTTGGGGAAATTCTAGTAGGGTAGTGGAGGTGTTCAGATTGCAGAAGTGGGCATTGAGGGTGATGATGGGAAAATCAATTAGAAAAGTTGTCGATCCTACTTCAAATCAGTCTGTATTCTCCCACTCCCAAGTCAATATATTTTAGAAACAATCTTCTTTATAAAAAACACATTAATGAATTAAAAAAAAAGACTAGAAGAGGCAATATTTGACTAGATTCCGGAATAATTTGAGAGAAGATGCACATCAAAGTGCTATGCCTGAGCGAGGAGTAAGAAGTTCGCAATGTACTCATACGTATAACATTATGCCCTCTCACATAGAAGAAACTTTATTAGGGAAGGTTTTCAGATTTTTAGCAAAAAAAGAGCTGCTGGCTATTAATTGTGCCTACTCAGTGGGAGAGTATTTATTAAAATATACCTCAAGATGGGGGTTTAAGTAGATAGTGATAAGTTTAATGTTTGATTAATTTCAAATTGACAAAAGCAAATCCTTATACCCCTCTATCAGGTGGTCAGTGGATGCAATAGAAATAAATTAATTATATAGTCCCTTTATTCTAATAGACTTACCTTGCTATCTCTATAGTATCATGGTTCCATGGAATTACTGCCACATCCTTATTTTTATTACTTATGGTACCGGTACTGATGAATGTTATTAAAATCCATTTTATTTCAGTAAAATTAATGAAAAAAATGATATTCCACTATATTGACTTTACAAAGAAAAAATAAAATGAATAAAAATGGGGAAATCAATAGATAAGATACGCTTTTGATACGGAATACTCTATCAGATTGGTTGAAAATATGCTACTTTTACATTGGTATGTATGTCACCAATTACCAGGTAGTAATACGCTTTGATTTATGAAACAGGGTTTTCTATGATAAGGATTGTTTCCGAATCGCTCGTGCCCCATCCAGTCCCTGGCCAAGAGCGACTGTCACAGGATGCACCGTTTACAAAATATAATTCAGCACAACACAATGCAGCCCGCCAAATCAGGACTCAATCCCAACCCCCAAACAACCATAACCATCTATCAATTCTCAGACCTTAATGTACAAAACAAGATGGCGGCAATAAGGGCCTAGCCAAGCGTAATAGCAATAGTTCAAGTTGCTATTCTTTAGAAGAAATAAGACAGAAATACTATATTTTTTATTGTTAAACATTACGATATTACAATATCATTATTATCCAATACAAAATTAATAATCATTACAATATGATGAACTTCGAACTAGAATCTGATTTATAATTCTATGTGAAAAATAGAAATTCAAGACATTCAAATTCCAATCAGTTTTTTCTAACATGTTTGTACTTTACTTGCTGCTCATTTCAACTTTCTTCCGTCTCTGAACTTTTCCCCTAATATTTCCAGTTACTTTTTTCCTTTGGCTTGCAAGTTTGAGACATCTTATTGTCTTCTTCAGACTCCAGTATCCATCCAAAAAATGTAATTTCAACTCCTCAAAACTTGTTTTTAGAGTGTTATTTAAGCATTCAGTTGTGTATTTTTACCATTGCTTTACATATCTTAGATCTAAACTTTGAGAAAAAATAAATTTATTTACTCTCCCTCATCCTCTCAGAGGTAGGCCTACCGGTCCGGCGTTACAGGCCTACCGTATTATAGGCTACAGTCACAAATTACGCACTGTTTGTAACCTAATCATTTGATATTTTGAAGCTAACTGGTACACAAGGCAGATCACTGATTTCATTAATTATTGTCTTTCACTTTTATAAAAAGCACATAGGCTAGTTTGTTGGAATTGAAGGAAATGCATCACTTCTCTTGGCACTCCAATGTTTTTCTCTTAGCACTCCTATTAGTTAACCGTCTATGGACGAGAAAAACGTCTTCCTTGATAATAAAACGGTCTTCAAAATTATTAATACAAACTATCGAACTGTCTTTCACTTCAAAGTTTTGATGAAAACTAACTTTTCTAACCAATATGTCCATTGAGAGTTTATTTTCAGGAAACGTGAAAATAGAAATATGAACTGAATTACCATACTTGGATATTCACAATCATAAACACAACACAGACGACCCATTTGTAATAAATTATCAAATACTCAAGAAATTATGCCATATTATTTAACATAAAACAAGACGGATCGCAAGTGTAATCCATTGTCAACTTAGTAAACATTCAGTAGGCCTACTTATGAAATGTTCCAAAAATTATTTTTATAATAAAACATATGATTTTTTTGTCAACATAACCAAAACTCTATGAAATCATGAATTTGGAGTAGGGCAATTACGTCCGCCATTTTCCATACAATCGATAGGTACATTGAGGTCTGAGAATTGATAGATGGTTATGAAACAACCGAGCATAAACAATCAAACAGTGCCCTCACCTCGAGTTCAATTAAAATTTATGAGAAGTTTATACGGTAATGAATATGTATGGCTAGATAGTTTCTAATTAAGTTATCACACATACAAATTACTAAATTATTCAATTTACTAAACGTTGAGCAATCAACAAATCAACCAGATATATTATAAATTTAGTTGAGATTGAGTTTTTATTTGTCTTGTATTATTGTTAGATTTATTTATTTAGATATGGGAAAATAATTTCAGTTATATGTGTTAATATGATGTGGATACAATAATTAGCCTATAATTCTTAGCATATACTGTATTTGAAGTAATTTAAATACGCTTATTTTATTGAAGTTAAGTATGTTTGTTTAAATTTGAGTAGGCCTAACTTTCGAAATAGTATCCAGAAAATATAGTATCCAGTAGATTGAAAATCTTTAGATTATAAATATTAGGTTTAGTAATAAAGAAACAGAACTATTTTAGTCTATTTAACCAAGAGTAATTTATAAACTATTTAGCTCTATATTGTGCAAGCAATTTGAGTTATATCTGATTTAAATTAAATTAAAAACGTGAAAAATGGTTTGGAAAACAAGAATTAACAAACTAATAGGTTATAAAAGTAGAGGGAATACTTGCTGTTTTGCTGTTATCTTAGCGATAAGGTATCCTTCAAACACTTCTACTCACCACGGCAGCTACCGGCCATAGTATTCAGGCCTATAAATATATGAAGTGTGCTTATACATAAATTAATGTACCTATATTTAACTCTATATTATCTCGATTGCTATACTATTATTCACGCTTTCAGCAGGGGTGCCTACAAGGGGGAACATGACGCCAGTCACGTCATACAAATTTTGGGGGATTTATTTTAACCAGGTACGATTCTCTTGATAATAGTAAAGAATAACAGTTCCAGTTGGGACATTAAGGTACGTGCTTGAAGCTACAATATTTTGTATTCAGCACTCCTGAGTCCTGAAGTTGACAGAGGCGAACACAGGTAAATCAACGTAATTTTTTGTGTATGATACACCATCCATCTTTTTTTGCTAGCAACCATTTTCTAAGACAGAACTTACAAAACACTGTCAACCAATGAGAAAAGAGCAGGCGGGGCATGAAGGCGTGTCCAAGTCAAATCTGAAACATCACCTGTCAACTGCTGCCATCTACTGTTTGAATTTCAAAACTTTTCTAACCAATGATTTCGGTCATTTTGATCGTAGGCGGCGGAGCTTGGAGGCGTGTCTAATGGAAGTCGAAGCAAGTCACCTACAGTGGCTTGATAAAAGACAGTGTAGCCATTGACTGTCACGCTTCTGATTGGCTGGCTTGATCATGTGGTACAAATCCGCCATGATGATTCCAAACAAACTCAAATCCCCTATGGCTCCCATGCTATTTTTGTGCTGCAAAATTGGAATTTCTGTATTTTACCGATTGGATATTTATTTTAATTGTGGAATTTTGATAAATTGGAATCATCATCTTGTAAGGTAAGCTATTTTTGATTCAGAATAGGCTAATATATGTCAGTTCTAAGGCAATTTATGAAAGTCTCATACTTGCTTTCTTATGATGTGGTTATTTCATTATCAATAGTGAGAATTGATAATTTCAAAACATTTTATATAATTTTGATGCTCTTTTAAATTTTATAACAACCTTTTAAATTTTGAATTGATAAATCATAGTTTTTTATTCTTCACAGTTTAAATTTTTGAGTAGGCCTATAGTGAAAGTGGAAATTGTGAACATAACCTTCATTTGGAGTATTTAACAAAAACTGGAAATAAGACATTTTGGACAATTATTGTCTCTGTTTTATCTACTAAGAAATGTATTTTGTCAAATAAATGAATGAAATAATGTACTTTTAGGCCATTGTTGTCATTCTTATTACTGCTTGAAAAATCTTTTTGATAGGCCTACATGAAGAAGAGGTAGGCTACCACTATTTAAATTCTTGTGTTCCCATCTTTGTCTTGAAACAAATGAATCTTCAGGTTTAGGCTTGGCTAGGATTTTATAATATGTCTATGAACTGTTAAATTATACAACTTGATCAATTATATACTATATTACACCTTTAAAAAGCATATACATCATTTCATTTACATATAAACTACAGTTTCAGTTTATTTATAAACTACAATGTAGAATAGAAAATTATCTGCAGTTCAATATACTGTAGCCTAGACAGTTTACACTATACTTACTACTATTTTACTTACTTAGCCTACGGTAATTGCCTTGAAACTTTCATACATTATTAGCCTACCTATTGATTTATTGGTACCTATTTATTGGTATTCTTGATTAAAGATAGCTCATTTTCCTAAATGTTGATTCCAATTTATCAAAATTCCACAATTAAAATGAGCTCCCAATCGGTAATACAGATTTAAAATTCACTTCAAACATACCATATATGGTTATTGTTTTTGATTTGCTTGTATTTTAATAGTTTGTAATGATTTCATTACTCTGAATTAAGAAAATGATTGAATATGTTAAGCCATTGGTCCCAGCTGCCTAAAAAGCAGTTGTCAGGTCATGTCAGAGGCCATAAAACTGATCAGGTACGGCCATGAAAACTCTGGCACTAGACCTTAGCCAACAAGGTCACACGGTACCGTATTATTATTAGTAGTAGTAGGTGGATAGGTAGATATAGTGTGTCCAAGCAAAGCCTTTGGCAGAATGAGAAATGACTCCAGCTCAGTCAATATTGGTTCAGAAATTATTGATTTTGTCTCAACTGTAGGAAACATTCTGATTGACAATTTGAGACCAAATTAATAGTTTTTGAACCAATATTGACCGAGCTGGAGTCATTTTCTCAACTTGCCAGAGGCTCTTCTTTGCTTGGACAGACTATAGACAGATTGACAACTATATGCATATCCTTGAGATACGGTACCGGTAGTTTATTGAAATTCGAAATAGTCATGATGAATATAGATAGGTTAGGTTAGGACTTGGGTCTATGATTTTTTTGAAATGTTATCATATTGCCATAATCATTTTTATTAATAAATAAGTTGCTGACCTACATCAATAAAATGTATAATACTATGTCCTTTGTGTTCTAATTTAGCTAATTAAGAGTGGATGGTAGTGGACAGCAAACTGCTGAATGGCAAAATCAAGAGCCTCTATTTGTGGACAGAATTTCACGTTCTTTATTTCATTGGAAAGAGAATACAATTCTCCAGGGGGGTGACTTTTTACTTTTTCGATTTTTAGTCTATTTTAATAATTATTGTATAATTAATTAACTATAAAAGTATTAAACTCTAATTATTGAAATAAACTAAAAATATAAAAGTAAAAAGTCACACCTCTGGAGAATTAAATTCTCTTTCCAATGACATAAAGAACAAAGATTTTGTTCTCAAAAAATCTAAGAAAAACTCTGAAAATCCTGAAAAATAGTAAACGCTAATATGAAGTGTAACCTTTGGAAAGTATATTGGACATAGATTGAAACTTAATTCAATATCTTCCAAATTAGTTCATCTATAATCTTGCTGAACCATTTTTAATTTTAATTTTTTAATTTTTAATTTTTAATTTTTAATTTTTAATTTTTAATTTTTAATTTAATTTTTAATTTTTAATTTTTAATTTTTAATTTTTAATTTTTAATTTTTAATTAATTTTAATTTTTAATTTTAATTTTTAATTTTTAATTTTCAATTTTCAATTTTTAATTTTTAATTTTTAATTTTAATTTTTAATTTTTAATTTTTAATTTTTAATTTTAATTTTTAATTTTTAATTTTTAATTTTTAATTTTTAATTTTTAATTTTTAATTTTTAATTTTTAATTTTTAATTTTTTAATTTTAATTTTTAATTTTTAATTTTTTAATTTTAATTTTTAATTTTTAATTTTTAATTTTTAATTTTTAATTTTTTAATTTTAATTTTTAATTTTTAATTTTTAATTTTAATTTTTAATTTTTAATTTTTAATTTTTAATTTTTAATTTTAATTTTTAATTTTTAATTTTTAATTTTTAATTTTTAATTTTTAATTTTTAATTTTTATAATTTTTAATTTTTAATTTTTAATTTTTAATTTTAATTTTTAATTTTTAATTTTAATTTTTAATTTTTAATTTTTTAATTTTAATTTTTAATTTTTAATTTTAATTTTTTAATTTTTAATTTTTAATTTTAATTTTTAATTTTTAATTTTTAATTTTAATTTTTAATTTTTAATTTTTAATTTTTAATTTTTAATTTTTAATTTTTAATTTTTAATTTTTAATTTTTAATTTTTTAATTTTTAATTTTTAATTTTTAATTTTTAATTTTTAATTTTTAATTTTTAATTTTTTAATTTTAATTTTTAATTTTTAATTTTTAATTTTTAATTTTTAATTTTTAATTTTTAATTTTTAATTTTTAATTTTTAATTTTTAATTTTTAATTTTTAATTTTTAATTTTTAATTTTTAATTTTTAATTTTTAATTTTTAATTTTTTAATTTTAATTTTTAATTTTTAATTTTTAATTTTTAATTTTTAATTTTTAATTTTTAATTTTTAATTTTTAATTTTAATTTTTTAATTTTAATTTTTAATTTTTAATTTTTAATTTTTAATTTTTAATTTTTTAATTTTTAATTTTTAATTTTCAATTTTTAATTTTTAATTTTTAATTTTTAAGCTAACTTTCAGGAACGGTAATAATTATAAATGTGTAGTAGTAGCAGATTGTAGGCTATCTATATTAGGGTCATATTGCTTGGGTCAAAAAATTGGACACCATGTGGCCTTGTGGTGGGGGGGTGGGGGTTTGTACTCCATACCCACTGGTGAGGTGAAAAAGTTGAATAATTAGGTGTCAAAAGTTATACTTGAGAATGTAGGCTCCAAAACTATTTTTTGTACTAGAGAGACTAAAATTATGTAATTATATAAAACTACTACTTGATTTTATCTGGTTTCTTGTTTAAGATGGTTCTGATGATGATTGAAAAGTAATGAAGAGAATATATAAGATGGGATCAACCAAAGATAGCTAAGTTGAGAATTATCCAACCGAATAAAAGTGTTATTTTATAAGTAATTATTTGTAGAAATGAAAGGAGGTTTAATATTGAATAATATTCAAGTCTTCAAAATTAGTTCTCTTCTCCCATTTAAATTCCACTGTTGAATAAATTATCACTTGAAAATGTGTACCTATCTTATAGTATAATAATTTTTATTATGAGTAATTATTCATATTTTATTATTAGTAACTTAAGTTGTATGTTCTGTAATTTTACCTCATTCTTGTAAGTTCAAGTTGCTTGTTAATACGGTACGTAAAGTCATCTACTTTCAAGATGTGGAATTTGATACCTCAAGAATTAATTCTTTTGAGGGCATTTACTTTTATAGATTCACTCAAGTCATAATTAGAAATTCCAAACAAAATCTTTCTCTTATTTCTTCATTCTTAGGGCATAGTTCACAGTTTATTGCTATCAGTGATTATGATTTTTCAAATTTTTACTATGTAAGTTAAGTTACTTCATTATCATAATTTGGTAGGATATTGTTATATATAATAGAGGAGTAGTAGAATGATATTGAAACTTATGAATATCATATTTAAATATGATATTCAATGTGAGATATGTATTTATATCTCACCCTATTGCTACTGCCATCTGCTGGCTGAATTCGGAACTATTTCGAATCTTATTCAAGAAAGATGGGTAGAGCAGTGAATATGGCTGAAAATCCTCAATTTACTTGTTATTGAGTTTCCGATTTATTGTTGAAACATCTTTATTTCCAGTGAATTGAGCTATTTATGATGATACCCATACCCAATATCTATCTGTGAAAAATGTATTATTCCTTCTTATGTGCTATCAAGCTAACTATAAAAATGAATAATTAATAAATAATTAAAAATTCAATATTTTAATGATAAAGTACGGTAGAATGTTACAGTTTTGCTCAATGTATCTATTTTCTATTAATTTCTGTAGGCTTTTTCTTATCAGTTATCACGTATCCAATACATGAAAATACGAGACAATACGTTATTGAGATGGATTAAAATAAGCAAGTCCCTATAATCCTTTTTGCCACACCACATGCAACACTGCGATTGCTAATGAGAAAACTGTGAACATGCAAGGCAGCTTGAATCATGTTTTGCTTTGAATATATTATAATATGTTGAATTGCATTCGTCTGGTAATGGGGAGGGGCGCCTGTTGAAATCTTGCACAGGGCGCCAAAAAACCACGTGAGGGTCCTGGATAGGATTTTCAATGTCATTCGATATAACTTCAACAATTTCATCCCATTTATTTAAGAAATTCAATATACTTATGTAATGGAGATTCAGACAATCAGGAACAAAACCTCTTGTTTTCAACACAATTATCTATAAACCTTATTGGAATTAAGGTATATAATAATCAAATATACAGTATAGCCTATATATATTATCCAATCACATGGCAATAATCAGTATCCAGAGCACATAGGCCTATATTTTCCAGTGTAGATTCAAAATGACGGGAAAAATCTTTCAGCACAGCTTAGAGAACTAAAACGTTCAACTCAACAATAATATTGTCCAATACAATATACAATAACTACAAGAGACCAATATGGTCCAATAACTCTTGTTCATTTCATTAATCTACAATAATTTTTATTGGTGAATGGATTTTTCTACATGGCAAAAAATGAATATGTTTGTTGAGATGAGGCAAATATAGTACGTTATGGATATTCCATGCAAGCAACAACGCACCCTCCTCTCGGAGAAAGGGGGTTTCTGTGTTCGACCCTGATTTTATATCACCCTCGAAATTTATTTCTGGGTTTGCCCCTGGACTAGTTGGTGAGGCGTACAGCCCCAACATTCTGCTTACTTGCTATTTAATAGTCTCACATTTTCACTCTCACTTGTTTAACAGGAAGACCAAAAAATAAGGGGTGATCTTTAGTTCATTCGGGGGAGGGGGGGATTGGCGTCATAGACGTTGGGGGGATAGGCACCCCTGGCTTTCAGCATCAAATAAATATAGCCTAGTTCAGTTCATTTTTATAATACGGTATTATATTGTTGAGTAACAATTTTGGGTACAGTTTAATTTATATTCAGATGAATTGATGATGTGTTTGGAATCAATATAGAATGAATGAGACGTGTATAATATAACTGGATGAACTAGCAATTGACCAACCGGTTATAATAAAGCCGCGTTTACACCAAATGCTGTCAGCAAATGTTGGCCAGCTTTTGTTGGCAGCATTGATATCAACAAATGCTGGCAGCAAATGCTGTCATCTTTACTGACTACTGGTGGGTAAATGCTGCTGCCAACACTTTTCGGTGCTGACAGCATTGTTGGCAGCAAATGTTGACGGAATTAAAAGTACGATTTTTGTAAATGTTGCCAGCTTTTGCTGGCAGCAATGTTGTCAGCTCCGGTGTAAACGCGGCTTAAGACCGGCAAACCTAAAAATTATATTTCATGTCGTTAGGAATCCAGCCTCGGTTGAATTTGCAAATCAAGTTTTGAACAAGGAAAACATGAAAAATATCAATCAAAAATACTGTTTAACCCAACCTTTGCCCCAACATTCAACTTATAAAGCAATCATCATTGAAATTTATTCAACGAATCAGTTCATTTAATAATTTAACACTTTCAACTGTATGCGACTTCAACTTACTTATGTTGAAAATTCATTCTTGTTCCAACTCTGTACACGAAATGATATTTCTTCGGGTCCTGACAATTGTAGTTCTTCTATTCAATGGAAGCCAAAGGTGAGATATATTTTATATGAACTAAGTAAAATGAATTCACTTACTAATAAAATTTTTATTGTGCTCATTATAAAATCTACCGGTAGTCCATAAAATAAGTTTGATAATGAGCTGATAAAATAATATTATTATGTCGGCACATAGTGCTCGGTGATATTTGATTCAATAGAGAGATCCCAGCTCAATATTAATTTTATTCATTTATTCGATTAGACCTATTGTGAGTCTCCAAAATTTTGTTCTCTCATTGTACTGTATAGTGTAATTTACACCTACGGTAATATTATTTTATTGCCGATGATGCCCACATATGCATTCATTTTTGCTTTTGCGTGGGTAATGGAGAGTGCGAGCAGGGCCGGTCTGGGGAGGTTGGGGGCCCTGGCGATTGATCAACTGGGGGCCCCACACCGGGGGTATGGATTCCCCTCCCAGTTCAGGGGTACTTCCCGGAATTTTTTAATCATACTATTATATGTAATATTAAATTTATTTAATAATATTATTTAGAAAAATTGTATCTTTGATTGTTATTCAACCCTAAACCAGCAGAACTCTACACTTCATTGAGTGTAAACCACATATTTTTCAAACACATATTTCAAGACACATAAATTTCAAGCACTTAACTGAATCACTTATTATATATAATTTATTGTTCTGGACTTTGGATGAGTTTTGTTGCACTTCCATTTCCCGGTTGTTTGTAACTGAAAACAAAAGATATGAATAATAGATTTATGTTCATTTCTAGGATCTATTGTTCAGGATCTAGTTAATTTCTAGCAGGTCGAATCAAATATACACATAACACAGACAGGGGAGGACTTGGCCCTCTGCTAAACCTCTCAAGGGGCTTCTACCAATACCCTGGGAAAGGGGCTAGAGGCGGGAGTATGTCTTGAGATTTAAAGGTTTGAGGACAAGAGGTTTTTTAAATTGATGGCAATTTATTTTCCTTATTTTGGAACTCTTTATTCATTTCTATTCTATTACTGTATCCACCAAAAAATTTACTTATAATTGTCTAGAAATATTCTTCTCACTGGTAATTCAAGATGTGCATTTTGTAACAAAAAATGATTAATACCTTTAGTGAAATGAATGGAGGGTGGTCCAGAGGTCCAGATCAAAAATAGAGCTGAATTGTTTCTTGGTGGAAAATATTTATAGGAATGTATTGTAGTTCCCTATAATTTTTTCTCATTTGAAAACACTCAAATTGGAAGAAATTTTCCATTAGATGAATCATCAACAAATATGACGATAGGCCTGAACAAGAAGAATAGATCAGAGTAATTAGATTGTAATGTAATATCCTTGGAATAGATTTCTCAGGATCATGGATTTAATAATTACTCCGATAAAGAGAAAATTTGGGCTACAAACCCAGGATTTTCTACATTGGCCTGAGCCCAAAGACAATAATTGAACATTGAAGGAATATAGAATTTGAAGGCTACAGTGGGAGAATGCAAAGTTCATGTGCAATTGTAAACTTTATCAAAGTGTGTGAACTATGAGGCCTATTCAACTTATATTTTGTTTGGTATTCTTGCTATTCTTGATACGATATTGTAACTTATATATAACTTTCTATTATAATCTATTATTTCATTTCCATATTTAATAAGCGGAAAAGGGTCTGGAGATGTCCCTCCAAAGGGTTTAGTAGAAAACAGGACATCCAGAACAGAATTTTGAAATACGGTAGTCCAAGATATTTTTTCAATCTATCCATCCAACCAGCAGGGCCGGATTTAAGAGTATACCGCCTATAGGCTAATTGTAAATTTGCCGCCTCCTTGAGGCTTATACTTTGCTTATTCCGAGTCGTTATGGATTAAGGGGATACGTGGGTAAGCGGCAGTCAGAGCCAAATCAGTAGTGAGGTAGTAGAATATATTTAAATGGATGGGCATGTAGCTATAAGTATCTCGTGGACTTTATAGTACGGTGCAATTAGTTAAAAAAGACCAAAGCCAAACCTCAACATCCAAAAAGAAGGACGATTCCTATGCCAACTTGTTCTATACAACCCCTTTTTTTGGTAAAAAGTTACACCCTTTTGAGCGTCGGGTTTTCAGGGGAGGGGGGGTGGAAGGTGCAAAATTTCAGTATTTCGTGAATTGTAGCCGAACCAAGCGTCAGACGATAAAATTCCATTCATGTTTTTTCTAGAGATTAAAATTTGGAAGAAATTGAGACCAATTACATCTCTATTCTCTGCATCACAGTGGCGGATCCAGGAAATGATTTCGGGGGGGTGGGGGCAAGGAGGATTATGTGGGGAACCTTCCGGGGGGCCTGGGGGTTATGGAATACCCCCAGCGGAAAATTTTGGAAAAATGTGACAGAAAATCGTGTTTTTAGACAATCTAGAGTTTAAAACCTGATAATTCTTTGTAATTTAAATCTCGTAATTGGATTTATTCATTGAATATACAGTGTTTCAGGAGAAATAAGCAATACTTCTCAGGCAGATTCCTCACACTTACACCAAGTGGAGAGAAAAGTTCCATGAGACTCACCCCTAAAAACGCTTTGTTATCGAGATAACAATGGCGGAAAATTTACATTTTTTCTAATTTTTAGAGGCTTTTCTGGGTTCTACAATTATCAGATCCTATGAAAAATCAATTAGCTGTAAAAATCAATGAAACCTGTTAGAAGTTTATAACTCCATCGGAAGTTTTCAAAACCTTTGAAATTAGCTGCGGAATTCAATGAAGCCTTTTAGAAGTTTGTAACTCCAACGGTTGTTGAAATAGTTGGAAAAATATGCTATAAAACACAATTTTTTAACAATTAAGGGTATAACAGGATATGAAATCATAAATTTCTATTTTTAAACACTGTTATCTCGGTAACGAAGCTTTTTTAGGGATAAGTCTCATGGAACCTTTTTCTCTACTTGGTGTTAGGAATTAGCAAGGTGTATAGAAGAGTAGAGGTGGGGCGGAGTGAAGCAACTGGCTGTGAAAGTTATAATTTTGACGTCACGGAGTTCCTCTAGTCAAAAATTTAGCATTGATTTCCCTATCCTAGCCAAAAAATTGCGCACTTTTTCTCAATTTACAAATTACAGAATTGTTTAATAGGTAAATTTCTTATATGAGCTTGTAGAGAATTTCAAGACCTACATTTTGAGTGATATAAATCTATATTTTAATCATCTTGCCAGAGGCTCTTCTTTGCTTGGTCAGACGGGTCGCCGTCAAAGTGTCTCCCGACAACCGTTCCCCTCTTGGTTTTGAGCACAGGCGTCAACTAGTACCCTGCTGAAAATATGCCAGTGCCGACAAAGTGTCTCCCCGACATCCGTTCCCCTGCTAGAACGAAGGATACTCGCTGTCGGGATCGTGCCCGACAACGATTCCCCTTGAGCGCTGCCGACAAAGTGCCTCCCCGACATCCATTCCCCTGGTCGAACGAAGGAGACTTGCTGTCGGGATCGTGCCCGACAACCATTCCCCTGGAGCGCTGCCGACAAAGTGTCTCCCCGACATCCGTTCCCCTATTGGGCATCAACACCAGCTTGTATAGTCTGTCCAAGCAAAGAAGACCCTCTGGCAAGATGAGAAAATGACTCCAGCTCGGTCAATATTTTTTCAACAAATATCGATTTGGTCTCAAATTGTAGATCAGAATGTTTCCTACGATCGACACCAAATCGATCATTTTTGAACCAATATTGACCGAACTGGAGTCATTTTCTCACCTTACCAGAGGGTCTTCTTTGCTTGGACAGACTATAGCAGGCGGGAAAGTAGTAGGGCTACAATCACACTGCTTAACACATTCTATGAATTTGATTATTAGAAGAAAAGCTTGTTAATGTTGTGATTGATACGACTGCAAACATTAAATGAAAGAGTATATTTCTCTTCCCAAATTCCTACACATGAATGAATGAAAGAATAATTTTCACCAGTAAAAAGGCAGGTGAGTTACAATCAAAACAATTTGATTCTAACTGTGAGAATCACGACTAGAGAAATGAATGAGACTTTAAAGCCTGTATGGAATGGCTATAAAGCCTAATTTGAAATATACTCTACCAAATTTGACCAAGAAATTTTGTCAACTTCATGTTTATATTTTCATCCTCTAATTTCGTAATTTTTTGATAGGCATATCCATAATTATAATTATGGTTAGTATCACACGATAGTATTTCTATTATCTTAGTGAATCATAATGAATCGTATCACACGATAGTATTTCTATTATCTTAGTGAATCATAAGAGATATAAATATGAAATCAATTATTCATCTCTCAGGGACTATAACCAAAGTCTATGGGAAAATAGAAAACGCGAGAATTGAAATAGACTTAATAGGCTTTTTGTAACATGCTCCTCTGCATCAGATAGAACGTAAAAAACTGCGTTGAGCACCGTTCCAAAACATTTCACGGGATTTGTCCAACGAAAGTTTAAAGGCGAATATCTTTTTTTCACAGAAAATCCCCCAATATAGTAAAGATTTTCAACTTTTTTGTTTACGCAAAGTTCAATGTTTCGCTAATTTTAGGTGGAAGGTAAAAGTAAAACTGGAAGGGATTGGTGTGGAAATCTTCAAATGCTCAATACTGTAGTTGTAGTGTACAGGGGATGATTAAAAAACCTCACATTTTATCCTTGAGTGAATCATGAACACTATTTAACTTAATCGAAAGATCTTGTCCAATGCAAGGGATGTTAACGCCCTGCCAAGCCGCAAAGCGCAAGTTGAAATCTTAGTATTGGTAATTACGTAATATGAACAAGAGTCAAAAAACCTTTTTTGTTTTTTTTTTAAATATAGTTACTCTGTCTTGCGAAAGAGCATGCCATATATTTTCGATTATATCTTGGTTCATAGGCCACATAGAGTTCTAGTTTTTACAAGTTGATTGGTAGCCTACTATCCGACACTACAATTTAAGCAAAGTTTTCATTGGATTCGGTGTTAATTTGTTTTCCAATTGAATAAATGGAATTTGATATAAGACAATTTATTTACCTGTGTATTGATTAGTGAATCAGGTGTTGAGCGAATTCCATCACTTTTAAGTTTCAAAAGTAAGTTATGTGTTTATCAGCTGTACACATCATAATTATGTTATTTTAATTTATTGCCTTTCAACTCCAAAGTCTCTGTGTTCTAGGACTCGCTTCTGAATTATTCCGCTCAAAATTTTATAATTCGATCATAATTTAAAATGAAAAGTAAAAGATGAAAATAACAGTATAATAGTAGCCTATTTAATTAGTAGCCTAATCTTGAAAAAATATAAACACTTTTTTAAATGCACTAAAAAGAAGAAAATAACTTTCTTGATCACACTATTGGTTAATAGGCCTCTCTTATATTTCTGAAAAAAGTATTCAAATACGGTATTCAAACGGTAAATTGTAAGTATTCAAACGGAAAAAGTGTGTCTCAAGACAAATTAAGCTTTAAAAAGTAGAAATATTAGCTTAAAATTCTAGTTTCGAGCCACAATTTTTTCCTTTGAGTTGTATTTGAATATTTTTTAAAGAAATATAAGAGAGAGAATTCCTATTAACTAATAGTGTGAAGAAAGTTATTTTTTTCTTTTTGGTTTGTTTAAAGAAGTATTTATATATTTTTTAAATTACTGTTATTTTACGTTCTCACTCTATAAGAATTCTGAATTCGCAAATCATTATTTTCGCTCAGCCAATTAAATACCTCTAATAAACTCGAACAATAGGTGACATTCCAGGGAGTAACTAGAAATTATTTAGTCATTAAAAATCAACATAATATTCTACTGTGTACTATTATTCCTTTCAGCCCAAATAACCAATTAGAATGAATGAGTTAGCTCGTAGTAACCTCAAGTTATTAATGAGATACTCAACATAAGCAGAATCTTGACACTCGTGTACTGCTGCTACTAATAATTAAAAAAATAACACGTCCACTACCCTTGCACTAAACCAAACAATGTATAATTGGATAGATCAATGTACGGATCATTAAGTTTTGGATGTTCGTTTTGAGATTAAAGAATAGATGCTATTTTCGACAGGCCTCTACCTAGACCAGACTAGGGAGCTGTTCTCATCGCTAATTAGGGTTGTTGAGTTGGAAAACCCCATAGTACTGTATCTGTGGAGCGTGGGAGTCCAGATAGATTGTTGAATTCAGTGAATGGGCAGGATGTATTATTTTTAGAATTGGAAGTAGTATCTCAGTGTCTAGATTCTGCTTATTATGTCAATGTCTGCTTCCTTCAAAAATATTTCTTAATGAACATGTGATGATGGTCTACAGTCTACAGGGTAAGGGTAATGAACTTTACATGTACGGAACCTGATATGGACAGTGTTGACCTACAATCGATTTCGGGTACATAGGATGAGCAAATAGGTAGATTGATCGATAGTTGGTGTGAGGGGATTTTTAGCACAGAAATTGTAATGAGAATATAAAAACTATAAATCTTATAAGGAATATCAAAAATAATTTATTAGTATTTCTTTATTTCGTATCTTAAAGGATGATATAGGAAAACCTTACTTGAATGTACACAACATGCGATAGTATTTTTTCACAGTAGGAATAGCCTACGTTACTCCTAGAAAAATTCATTTGCAAAATCGAGAATTCAATGCCTTCTGATATTATCGAATATTGTAATAATTGCTTCTACTTTTTCCAAGCATTGATAACTTTCACTTGTTGAGTACCAGTAGTTGTGAATGTGATATGATAGTTATACATATTGAATGAAAATATTGAGTTTTACATGAAGCACATATCACGTTATTCATCAAAACTACGTAGGTTGAAGTTGAGGATTGGATAGGATTCAGGTAAAACAATTCTCAACTACTGTTATTGAAACATCTATTGTGTTGAAGCTCTTTGTTCTTGACACAAAAGATTTCTGGGGCGACCCTCAGAATGGGACAGAAGGTGAGATGGAAGTCATCATAGAAGTTATCGGATAGCAAAGATTATAGAGGACCGTTGTTTATTTTACAACAACGGATGTTTTGACACCCACCCTAGAAAACAAAAAATCGTATGCAACGAGCTGGAATAATTTGGTAAAGGGGTGCTTTCCGAAACTACCGGCGCCCAGAGTACAATAGAGCCTACGTGTTTAGAAATTTATGTCTGTGGTGGCCATGAACCACTGGACATATAAGTGTGAATTTGGTCTCAAATTTAAGAGAGCTTAATTTCGCCTTGAGGGATTTTGAAGTACGAATGAAATAGTTCACAATTCAAAGTCACAAACTTTCAAAGTAACGGAATAATTCTTGTAAAAAAATATGGAGTTTTCAAAATCTATAGTATTATATGTTGATATCACCAATCAATGCGGTTTGTCCAGTGGTAGAGAGCGTCTAATCGGTGAGATTAGATAAGCGACGTGCCTCTACCACCACTGTAGTAACGGTGACCGGTTCCTCTGAATTCAATTCATGAGCCTCAAAAATCGCTTCCCGGTGGTTCGGAACCCACCTAAAGCAGTAGGTCCATTCATCTCTCATCATCATCCTTCCCATTACCCACGCACAGGCCAAAGAGCCCATGTGGGCATCACCCTCAAAAAAAAAAAAAAAATTTATCAATATCTAATGATTTATAGAAACTGAATGTATTTCAAACGCCAGTTCATGAAATTCTATATTTTTCACAAGGACTCTCAGGTATTCGATTAAGGGTACAAAGAATCATAATACCTAAAAGATTGAATCTCCTCCAAACACTCGGTGGGTGGGTGGGTGTTTAGAATACAGATATAATTTAATCACCTTGCAAAGTTGTTCAACACGAATAATCTATTAACATTAAATTTCATTACTAGGAATGGCGTCTTAGCTCTGTATGATATTATTGCGAAATGTGTGTCTAGAGTGCAGAAACCCCTGGATTCAAAATAATTACAGTTTTGATAACATTCCAGAAAATCCAAAGTCCAAGGTAAATTCATAGGTTAATCAAGGTGAATTCCTAGGTTAATCAAGGTAGAATAAAACATTTTAACGTTAACATTGACTTAACATAACGTTAACTTAAACATTTTAAGTTTCAGTTAAATGATTCAATTTGAACTTATCCAATACTCTTTGGTCCTTCTTTTTTTTAAATTCACGATGGACTCTCATTAGGCACGATACCATCATTCTTCCCTCTCCCGTTGTGCTCCTGAGCTATATCCTTCTTTACCCTACGACGAAAAGCCTACTATTCGATCTCTCAACAGTTGCTGTATTTAATGGAAAAACACTTTGGATGAGCAATGTAATCTTGGAAAAAATCAATATCACTTTGAAAAATATCTGCTTCCAAGAAAGTTTAGCTACTAAAGCCACGTTTACACCGGAATGTTAATAACATTAGTTAATATGATGAGTTACATAATATATATTATATAATGATACATTATTCAAAAAAGTTATTAACTAATGTTATTAACAATCCAGTGTAAACGTGGCATTAGGATTTCCTTCAACTCATCTATTTGCAAATTCATATTTAAAAATAATTTACACCACAGCCCCAATTCCGCAATTAGAGCTTCTTTCAAATATGTGGTATTTTGCAAAAGTTCAGTAAATTCATTCGGATAAATCAAATGAATAAATTATTATTAATCCCCTTAATAACATTTTTTGAATGCCGTAGCTGACATTTATGACATAGCACGGCTGACATTTTATCAGTTTGGATGATCAAAACATGGAAATCAAATGGAACGACATAATATAGGCTACTCTTTTCAACAAAAATACTGTAAGAATTATTGTCAACTAGCCGGCAGGTTCGCTTTGCTCGCCTTCTCCGCCTAGCCTGGACCCCCGACAGTATAGGAAGTGTAAGTAAGTCAAGTCAAACAGGCTCGCTTCGCTCGCCTGCAAACTCCGTTCAGAAGGGATTCGAAATTTATTGAGCACAGCATTTCTACACCTAATATGGACCTGTTTACCTAATTTCCACATTTTATGCCAATTTGTTCTAGAAAAATCTAAGAAAAACTCAGAAAATTCCAAAAAATAGTAACACTAATATTAAGCGTAACCTTGGGAAGTATATCGGACATAGTTTGAAACTTGATGCAATATCTTCCAAATTAGTTCATCTATAATCTCGTTGAACCATTGAATTTACAGTAAGGATTGATCATATCAAGGCGGAAGATATGCAACCCGCAACACATCTACAATTTTGAAATGGCGTAATCTTGACCGGATTGCAAAAATATTCTAACACAACATTTCTAGTCCTTATCTGAACCTGCCCACCAAATATCAACATTTTCTACCGATTGGTTCTCGAAAAAATTGGGAAAAGGCCGAAAACTCTGGAAAAACTAAAATATTTGGCGTATCCTTGAAAAGTTTTAAAAATCCGTTCTAAGCGCGCGTCTAAACGTCCAACTGAACATGCCTGCCAAATTTGAACGCATTCGGTTCAGTGGATTTTTAGTTCTGGTGATGAATGAATGAATGAATCAGTCAGTGCCATTTCGCTTTTATAGATATAGATGGTAGAATAATATTCAAATTTGTCGCCTATTGTCAGCTGTTGAAATAAGGACTTCTATCACATGTTCAAACTAAAGATCAATTTATGACTTCACATGAAAGTTCCCTTGATTTGAGAACATTATTATTTCTCAAGATAATATCTTCAAATTTGCCGCTAATTTTCAATCAGCTCTTCTACTGAAATCAATGGATTTTCAAAATTTTCCATGTGTCATTCTTTTCAGCCGTGATTATTGTGTTGAAATATAATAGGTACGGGAGTATATACGGGTTATATACCGTTGCTGAGAGCTTATTTTTTTCGCCTGATAAAGAATGATAAGTCGGTCGATTTCATTGTCCAACAAACTTGACCTGTATAAAGGTTCGAAGAATATATGTTTTGAATTTGAAGCTGATTGAAGAAGGCGTTCGTGAATTATTGTCGAACACACAAACGAACGAACTTACGAAAAGACAGACAACGAATTGATCGTTGAGTCAGAAGTAGAAACTCGCTTCGCTCGTTCAATAAATGCAATTTTATACATTGATAAAAACGAACATAGATCTACTATTCGTGTTCCACTTCATGAAATACGTCCAACTGTTATCTAATACTTATGAATATCGAGGCAACGAGCTTCGCTCTGCTGCTGCGACCGCACCGCCTCACGGATAGGATGCACAGATGCACCTTTTCTAATTTACTTTAGAATTCCAATAACTTGATTTCAAACCATTTCATAACTTTTGAAGTGATGACATTGATATTGTAAAAGAATATCAATAAGTATATTGACTAAAAAAAAGTCATGAATATCAGCTAAATAAAAGATAACTAGTAATCTAGTACTTGATGCTGGTTTGTTAGCATCATACGCATTCAAACTATTATTCGTTCTATTATTATTCCAATACTGCAAAGATGGTAAAGTACACAGATAATAGAACACATTAGTATCCTAGTATCTGTAGTAAAGTAGATCAGATTTTCGCTCGATGGAAATATGGGTTGATTTTCCAACCTCTGTATAAATTTCAACTTTCAATTTTTGAATGAATCCTAGTAGTTCTGTGAACTACTACTTAATGTATATAGTAATATTATTTTAGTACACAGGTAATTCCTTTTTCTTTCATATTATCCTTGAAATGACATATTTCAAATAACTTTATACATACATCGTCGCACAATTTCCACAGAACATTCCTGTCCAATTCCATCACAATGTATTGCTGCGTTTCGTCGTAAACGCGGAACAAACATAATAAATTCAAAATCGTCGTTTTGAATCTAGAACTCACTTACGTTCGGTCAATTAATAGATTAAGGAGGTATTTAGGAGGTCCTGATGGAGCTAGGCAAACATATGATAATTGGGGCATTAAATAGAAATATCTGGTACCGAGCTTTGCTCTGAAGCTGCGGCCGAACTGTTGAATTACATGAATATGATATTGTAAAAAATAAATTCAAAATTGATATGATCACCTCTCACAATTTTTTGACATGAACATGTGTTATATTGAATGTAACTCCATTTACTCCAGCTGGATAGCGTTGGTCAGCTAACGATAACAGCCATTATACGCAGTACTTGGGATTATGCCTGAATAAGGAATATTTAATTCTATTAAAATGAGAAGACATGAAACTTAGTGACTGTAACAATTCTATTCATGTGACTTCATTTCTAATTCTCAAACAAATTCGCTTCGGCAGCTGGCGGTCGGGAAGAGTGCATTTCAAATGCAATTCTATGATGGCTCAAATCATATGACTTGTAATGAGCTATTCAGGGTATAAATTCAAAGGCGCCGTTTTCGAAAAACCCATGAAAACTACCGTTTTTGGCATATTATTTGCCATTTTCTCCGCCATTTTTTATTGGATTTGTTTCGTTGATGGCTCAAATTGTAGGACATAATAAGGGTATTATAAACACCAATTTTCAAATCGAAAAACGATTTTGGTCGATTTGTAGTGATTTTTCAAAATTTTCATCCCCTGATTTCACCCCCTACCCTTGGACCAATTTGACTGGTTAACGAACTTGACCGAGATATTAACACTGATAAATCCTGTGCAAAATTTGGTCGCTCTCCGACGAGCCCTTCGGGAGTTATCGACTTCATAGGAATCTGTATATATATATATATATATATATATATATATATATATATAAATGTAATAATATATACAGAAGACACTTGTAGAATTGTAGACACTTGAAAAATAAATAAAATCAAACACCTTTTTTGAAAACTTTAAAATTATAAAAACACATACATGTTTCAGCACATTAGCCCATTCTCAATGTGGATAAAAATAGTAATCAAATAAAATAAAATCAAATGTGGATAAAATGGTAATAGTACACTTGTACATTTAGAAACTAGACTTAACTTTCATTTTTGAGCCAGGGATATTTCGGCTGAAGCATATATATATATATATATATATGAATTTGAACGGACATCAAATTTGTGTTCTAGGGACTCGAAAACGTGTAAAAAATATCTCATCATAAATTTTCGATTGTTAGGGCAAGACCAATAGTGCATTTTTTTTAATGAAATGCACTAAAATAGACCATACCGGAATTGTGATTTCATATGATGTTATGAGGGGACAGTTTGTCGGGATCGCAACCGACAACGGGACCCCTAGAGCATTGCCGTCAAAGTGTATACCCGACATCTGTTCCCCTACTAGAAAGAAGGAGACTGGCTGTCGGGCCCGTGCCCGACAACCATTCCCCTGGAGCGCTGCCGTCAAAGTGTATCCGCGTCAGCGGAGCACCTTCTAAAACCTGCTTGGAAAGGGGACCAGTTGTCGCCGTCAACCGGTCTCCTAAAAACTGGCTTTAAAAGGGGAATGGCTGTCGGAGAGACACTTTGTCGGGGAGGCACTTTGTCGCGTACCCGGTCAGACTATACCATATTGCACAGTCCTCCACTGTTGCACACTCTATACACTATAAAGTTCTCTTCTGTGTAGCCAGTGGCACTTGTTATCCTCAATAATTTAGAAATAAATACGCAATTTTTTCTGTCCTCGGATTCTCGGGTGGTACGGCGGCAACCGCCCCCTTTGCCACCCCCCCTTGGATCCGCCACTGCTGTATCATCAACTGTTTCCAAGTTACAATGTTTTGAAAATTCAATATTTTTTCACAGGAATTATTCCGTTACTTTCAAAGTTAGTAACTTTGAATTGGAAACACTTGCATTTGTATTTCAAAATCCCTCTCGGCAAAATTCATTTCTCTTTAATTTGAGACCAAATTCACTCTTCTATGTTCAGTGGTTCATGTTCTACAGCGATTTAAAAAAACCCTTACACCTCCAAAAACCCCTAAAATTACATTTTATCATACAAAAGGGGCTGTATAGAACAAGTTGGCATAGGAATCGTCCATTCTCTTTGGATGTTGAGGTTCGAGTCTAATTGCACCGTACTATTAGTGTATTCAGAGATCAAACCGATTTTGTAATGCACTAAAATAATAGGCAACTACGTTCTAAGAATTACTAGAAGGTCATGTTTTTCAAAGTTAATTCTGAAATCGTAGAGAAAATGTAATTTTTTAAAATTATTTTATAAATTTGCCGCCTTGAAAATCTGCCGCTTTAGGCTGCAGCCTACTTAGCCTATTTAGAAATACGGCCCTGCCAACCAGTAGAAATGTGAAACCCTTTGAAACAAAATAATAATTCCTATTCTTATTGAACATCAGCCTGTTGTGGATGACATCAGCCTGTGGATGATTCACAAGGAACCGCCAAGGAGAAACCTGGGCCCCCCAGAGAAACCAGAATACAATACCGTATGTGAATGCGCTTAGCTAAGAATACATAAACATTTTATATGAAATTAGTTATTCTTAGTTTTGGGCTGCACATGGTTTTAAATGTGAACAGAATTGTCTTGTATTGAAACACAAGTAGATGATGACAAAACTATTCTTTGGATAAAATTTTGAGGCCCCTCTTGGGACTTCTAGAACCTAAACTATATAACTGTGAACAGAATGTTACAAAAACACGAAATAACGACAGAATCATACTTTGATAATTAGGTAGAGGCTAATTTTGGCCCCAAGGGACTAACAATAATTAAATCAGCCTTGTGGACTGTATTAGACTTTCATTAATAAAGTAGTTTAATGTGGTTATGTTCTCTTAGTAGGCTATTATTAGTTTTGTACGTCTATTAATTCCTAAAATGTGAAACAAAATCGTAAAAAACTCAAAACTGCAACGAAACCGTTCTTTGGAAAAACGTGGTGGCATCCTTTGGGGGATGGCCATCAGTCCGATCCTGAACACAGATATTTGCACATAGATTTTATTGATACATTAAATTGTTATCAATGATTTTTTGTTACATACTAATAACTTATAAAAAACTGTTCAGTTTTACCTTCAACAAAGCTCCCAATTATTTGAATAGTTTTCATCTAAGTACTTCAACATCTTCCGTCGTCTGCGTTAGTTTACAAAGAAAATGGCTTTATTTCCGCGCCGTTTGCGGCTAGCAAAACGATCTTTTGCTATAGTTTTTAATAAATAAAAATTATATACTTAGAGCAACGTCTATTGTGAAATACAAGTCATGGGGTTGATTGAAAAAATGAATACTGTACTAAATAATTTTGGTATTGAAAATCCAAATTTCTTTGTATAAGAATATGGTTTTCCGATCTCCCAGTTTGGGGGCCCTCTAGCTCGGGGGCCCCTGGCGATCGCCAGGTTGCCACCCTTGCCAGACCGGGCCTGAGTGCGAGGGTGATTGATGGGGTGGTTAGAACGACGATGCCTCTGGTGGGATTCGAACCCACAATCGGGTAGCACCCGGGTAACGCTCGAGACAACTTATTACTAGTCCAACCCGGCCGGCTAATTGCGAATGTCCTGTTACTTTTCCAGTATACCTACTTTTCTGGTACCTACCGTATGACAAAAAATAGCATATAAAATACGGTAGCATATTCATGAAATCCTTTTCCAAAATTATAAGTGGTTCATAGGATACAATACGCATATAGGCCTAGGCGAAAATAATTATCCTTTTATATTCTGATGGAATCTGATTATAACCAATGGAAATCATTAGTTTACATTATATAAGTCACTGTGTGTAGCCTACTGAAACCTATTCTTGAATATTTGGAGATTTTCTGCAATGAATGTAGGTTTAGTAGGAGGGTAAGCGGTAGTGAGTTGGCAGGTAGCGTTTTGGTTTTAATTAAGGATAAAATATATTTTGCGGCTCTCAATCTTTTCTAGTGTTGAAACCCGATCTCGAGCCGGAGAATCGATATTTTCGACCCTATAGGTGCAAAATGTACCAGGGTACCGTATTGAGATATATTACATGGTTGAGTGAATGTTTTACTTTGAAAGATGGATAACATTTTCTAGTGTTTTCCCAGTCTCCGTTATCCTATTTTTACTAAGTAACAATTAGTAAATTAATATAAGTTACGGACTATATTAATAACTATATAGGTGGTTATCAATACCGTAATTATGTATCATTTCTTCATTGCGTTTTCCCAAATTGTAAGAAGTTGAAGTTTGAATAAATTCTAACTTATATAAAAGGAGTAGACTTAATTAACGATACAAAATGAAGAACGACCAGTTTTGTCAATGAGAATTGAATTATTATTCATTCACAATAATCTTTTCCAGATCAGAGGCCAAGAATACAAGCGGTTCGGCAGAAACTCAACAACCGTTGGACGAAAAACAAGACCAATTAAATGTGAGTATAGGCTACTGAGTACAATATTGATTGATCATTAACTTATTTGAGTTTTCATTCAGAATCCTCTCCCTTAGATGTTTATTAACCCTCGATTATTTTTGATAATAATATTGTCTTGCCAATTGACATCGTAAAAAATCCGGTTTATAGTACCAGGTTTATAGTATCCGGTAATAACAGAGAATAGGAAACTCCGAAGCATGCATGATGTTGTCCTATGCATAGAGACTGCAGGGTTCAGGTTTTGAAGAAGTTTTAAATAAAAATATATAGTCAACGAGGAAAGGTTTGTGGAACTGATGTCAAACCTGTCTGAAGAGAAAATTAATACCTAGAGTACTTACCTATTTTATTCACGTTGAAAAGGCTAATTAGAGATAAGAGAAATTTATACAGAATGACTCAGAGAAATGGAAGTGAAGTAAGCACGGTAAATAGAGAGAATGTATCCATCATTTCAATGCTGAAAATATGAGGCAGAATAGTTGCCATTTTTTGCGAAATAACTACAATTTTTATAGAATGATTGATAATTTATATTTTATGTCCTTGAGATGACGACCATTCAAGTACAAATTATGTAAGTTATAAATTCCTGGGAGCGAACAGTGAGATTTTGCACAAGGCACGTTGAATCACTGCAATGGGAATTACAGGTGAATTTGAATCTTGTTTTCAACTCAATAATAATTATTTTTGAGCATGAAGCGTAATAAGTTACACTTCACTTTTCAAATGATCCCACAAGAAAAATAATAATTCCCTCCGGCAGCTGGCGGTCGGAAAGAGTGCATTACAAATGCAATTCTATAATAGCTCAAATCATATGACTTATAATGAGCTATTCAGGGTATGAATTCAAAAGTGCCGTTTTCGAAGAACCCATGAAAACACCATTTTTGGCATATTATTCGCCATTTTCTCCGCCATTTTTGATTGGATTTTTTTCGTTGATGGCTCAAATTGTAGGACATAATATGGGTATTATACACACCAATTTTCAAAACGATCAAGTTATTGGTCGATTTGTAGTGATTCTTCAAAACTTTCATCCCCTAATTTCACCCCCTACCCTTGGACCAATTTGGCTGGTTAACGAACTTGACCAAGATATTAGCACTAATGATTTTTGTGCAAAATTCGGTCGCTCTCCGACGAGCCCTTCGGGAGTTATCGTGTTCATGATATATAAATATATAGATAGAACATCACAGA
>CM029550.1:23225485-23278324 GCA_017141385.1 Sogatella furcifera | reverse complement strand
TGTTATGGTACCGTGATGTAGAAGTGATTTAATTTCGGGGGGATTGTTCTGTTCCAACTCTTTAATATTCGTAGTATTTTATTCCAATTATTTGTTTGTTCATTCTATTCTATTTTATTTTTGTATAAATTTTTATATCATTCTATTTTCTATGGATCTATAACTTAAGTTATTTAAAAATGCGAAAATATAGTTATATATTATAAAGTAGTATAATGTTGTTAACATTTCAACATATTCATATCCTATAAGCTCAACTTCCTTTTAATTGTTTGATGAAGAAATAAATTGTTTTATTAATTTATCACCTATATATTTATATATTCATTCGATATACTATATTCTCTTGTTGTTGTGAAGTTGAGAATATAGATGTCAGTAGGCTACTAGAAATTGCCGACATGTTAACAAAATAAATATATAAAATGAATTCATACTCGTGAAAATTTGAATTAATCAAAAAATTATAATTAATGATTTTATTATTATATCCAATGTGTAGGGCCTACTTGAATCTACAAAAGTGGGAGATATATTGCTTCAATAAGGATATACTTTCTGTCATTAAGTATGCCTGAAATGTCTATAATTGAGTTTTTATAAATGAGTTAACTTATATGATATATATACAGGGTGTTTCAGGAGGAATGTGCAATACTTCTCAGGCTTATTCCTCACACCAAGTAGACAAAAAGTTCCATGTGACCATCCCCAAAAACGCTTTGTTACCGAGATAACAATGGTGGAAAATTGAGATTTTTCAAAATATATTAGTTTTTCTAATTTTTTAGAGGCTTTACTGAGGTTCTAAAATAATCAAATCCTATGTAAGATTAGCTGAGAGATTCAATGAAACCAGTCTGAAGTCTGTAACTTCAACAGTTATTGAGATAATTGAGAAAATATGCTTAAAAACGCCATTTTTCAACAATAAGGGTTATAACCGAATAAGGAATCATAAATTTGTATTTTTCATTAATGGAAGTTGAAGAGAGTCGGATTCTAAAGAAAAAGTTGAATGGCAGCGATTGTGTAAATCTTACCCAAATCTCAGAAATAGCGATCAAAAATCGCAAAATCGCTACTAAATACAAATTTATCACTTGTGCTATGTTTTGTCGAATTTTGCGATTTTTGATCGCTATTTCTGAGATTTGGGTAAGATTTACACAATCGCTGCCATTCAACTTTTCCTTTAGAATCCGACTCTCTTCAACGTCCATTAATAAGAAACACAATTTTATGATTCCTTATTCAGTTATAACCCTTATTGTTGGAAAATTGCGTTTTCTAACATATTTATCCAATTATCTCAATAACCGTTGTAGTTACAAACTTGGAACTGGTTTTATTGAATTCCTCAGCTGATTTTACATAGGAATTGATCATTTTTGAACCTCACTAAAGCCTCTAAAAATTAGAAAAATTAATATATTTTGAAAAATATCAATTTTCCGCCATTGTTATCTCGTTAACAAAGCGTTTTTGGGGGTTGGTCCCATGGAACTTTTTTATCTACTTGGTGTAAGAAATCAGCCTGAGAATTATTGCACATTCCTCCTGAAACACCCTGTATATCAGACTGACACTAATATATATCTGACTCATATATATTAGAATCAGACTGACACTCCCAATAATGTTGATTGCGAAATCTTTTTCCTTTTCCCTGGAATTCAAAAATATCATATATATGATATTTTAAAAATATCATAATATGATATTTTTTATAAATATGATATTTTATCATAAATATGATATTTTTAAAATATCAAAATATATGATATTTTTGAATTCCAGGGAAAAGGAAAAAGATTTCGCAATCAACATTATTGGGAGTGTCAGTCTGATTCTAACTACGTCCAAGAACAGATATCACTGACAACAAAAATGCTTCAAGATGGCGATGAGTTTGTGGAAAAACTCAAAAGCTAATCAACCAATAAGACAGTTGTCTTAGTTTTAGGAAAAGTAGGCAACTTGAAAAGTAATTTATTAGTGCAATTTTTGACTGGTAGGCCTAATGATAAGTTGATCAATGAAAATTCCGGTGGATACATTTTTGACGGAGAGAAAGTTATAAAGTAACCAGGCTCAAAATTATCAAGTAACCAGTATTATGTGGCTGATAATAGTAAAGATGGAGCACCAGGACTACCGGGTGGCTCAGCAGGCAGTTTTTTTGGTATTGGTTTTAAATTCTTCAATGACAAGGATCTTAAATTGAGTCGAATGGAGGTAGAGGGGGTCCCGGGGCAGATGGAGCGAAAGGGGAGAGAGGAGCCAATGGCAAAGATGGGGCTACAAAATCAATTGAGAATTTTGAAAAGTATGATGTGATGATGAGAAGGGTCCATGATGTATGGCTGGCCCATGATGTGGAGCAACCAACACGTGATGTTTTTTTCGACAATTCAACTGCTGATACATTGAAAGAGATTGTTTTCAAAAATAGATCAATATGTGCAGAGCCTAATTTTTCTGACCAAGGAGCTATATATTATAACTGTACAGAAGTGCATACTCGAATTTTTACATTCATGCAAAATGGGGACTGTGGTAATATTGGAAGTCCAAGGGGACTGGGAGGAGAGGGAGGAATGGGAGGGCTACCAGCCGACCAGAATCTAATTGGTAACTCATCTGGGATACACTGGGAAAACCATTTTGGCAGGCGGGGTGAACGTGGTCGGAGGGGTGAGTATGGAGATCGCGGCTTGAATGGTGCGCCGATGACATGCTATCGTGTGGTCGGTAAAATTATCATTGATACATGGAGTAAAGATGAGGAAGCAAACTATTGGAAGTGTTTCAACGATGAGACATCATTGATGAGATGCAATGAAGATGGAGATGCTTCAATGAATACTTCTCTTGAATACTCGAAAACAGGCATGAAAAAACCAGGCCCTCAAAATGATATAGATATATTTTTCCGTGTCTTTAATTATTCTTATTTCCGTAATGATCACTGAAATAATAAATTATTCAACCAAATAATAACGGATTCTGCTATCTTGGATAATATGTCATTGCATGAAGATCGAGGTTGAGGTTGGGGTTGATGTTTGACACTATATAAAAGTAAGCTAATTTTATCAAAATTAGATAATTTCTCATTGTATTTGATTTGTCTAAAAAGAAGATTGCGATCTCTTGGCAATTCTCATTAATTTTGTATTGGACAGAGGATCAAATGCTGACTCCAATCTTATAGTTTTTCTTTGTTCTACTTATTATTTCTTTATTGTTACTTTAGTAGTTCAGTTATTCATTTCTGCTTCTTACGACGAGAGTGATAATAAAAACGTGTTTCTCAATCATTTCCAAAAAAATGGTATTTATTCAAATAACAATATATATAAGTACGGTACACGTTATTCAGGTCCTGAATTGAATCATAAGGACACAAATGGGAATGTGAAAAGTTATAGAACCAGTCTTATACAAATTCATAGAAGATCATCTTTAGATGTTGGAATGGAAGTTGAATGTGAAAAATGAAACAAGGTACAAAGGTGTTAGCGTCATAGGCAGCCATGAAATAAAAAAAATCAGAGGGTTTGAATCTGAAAACGGCATAAGAAAAAAAGACATTGGAGAATGATAAATACACACTGAATAATAATTAGTTGCATGACCAATAAATTTATTAGTATGAATGGAGTGCATATTTTCAAAAAAGACATAACTTACGCTCACCTAACGATCTCTTCGAGAAAAAATAGGCCTCATCACTTTTTATCAGCACATCATCTTTTGAAATACCTAGTAGAGTCTAGAAACTCACTCATATATTGATACAAAAACTTTTATTCAAATGGATATTACATAAGTTATATGAACAAATTTCTCCAAAGTGAAAAACTTATTTTAAATAATTATCTTACAATAATTATGTACACGTCATTTTACATGCAATTTTTACAGTTCTAGGCACATTCAATTAGTCTGTCAATATGTTTTTTTATTCCTATTTCAACAATCATAAAATAAAGTTCGTATATATTTTATCATTGTCAATTGATATACCTACCCTGAACAACCACTTTATGAGTTTATTTAGCTAGACTAGGTAGAAGGGTAAGATTAAAAATAATAATTCGGTTAACCAATTATACAATAACTTCTGGCATGAAAGTCGTTCCGAAGAGATCTTCAAATTCTCAGGATCTAAATAAGCTTAAAAATGGCTACATGTAGTAGGTTACTTTTTGCTATGGTGTTGTGCATACATTACTTTTCCACTTTTGAATTCAAACTTGATCAAAATCACTTTTAAATGGAAATTAATACTTTTAAGTCCATACTTGAGTCACTGCAATGTGAGTTAAAGTTAATTTCCATTTAAAAGTGATTTTTATAAAGTTTAATTTTTGCTACTTTCCCCTCATATGCGTGATTTGCGATTTGATATTTAAATTTCGTTGCATGAGTTTTATGAGTAGCAAAACAAAACCTATTGAGGATATAATTTACAGAATTCACCAGCAGTTTCCAATAAACTTCCATTCAATTGATCAAATGGTCATAATCAGGGATAGATGAGAAAATTAACCATAAGATGATTTTAGAACTAGCAATAGATAAATATAAATGTAGCGCATCATTCTTAAAAAAGGAAATTGTTTTATTTTAATTGTAGCCTATTGTCATATACGATCATGTATAGGCCCATATGCTCTTCCAATAAATAAAATCTGATGAATTATTGGATGTTCTGAAACAAAACAAATTACAGAAAAAAATTATTTGTCTGATGTTTCTTGTAGTATATTACACATACACCACCCATATAATTTTATCACACTAAAATAAAAAAATATCGTGCAGTGGAAAGTTAATGAAGGAAAATATTTTGTAGAATACTAGTCTGATAAACTTCTGAACGGAAACTGTTTCGATGCTTCTTTTCATCAAATTGTACGATTTTATCCCTCATCTCATTGGCACAAAGGAATGTTCCATATTATCACTCTTGGAGTCGCTGGGACCAGTATAGATTCATTTATAGTCACCAGTTGATCTGGAAAATGAAACATATGAAAAGGTCAAACAAATTTCATTGTATAAAATACTATACATTCTTCGTAATTGAATAAACCATACATTGATTATTATAGATTGGCCATTTTTCGCGCAAGTATTAGGGTTTTGTGCTCACCCGCACCTCACCCGGGTCTGAATAATAATAATAATTCAACAAATTATTATTTAACATTCTATTATTATTATTATTATTATTATGTGTCTGAATAATAGAAAGTATACAATTCATCAGAGATATATCAGCATTATATCAGCACTATCTACCAACTAATACGTTGATAATATTTAAAAAAAGTACCTTAAGTTATAATATTATATTCTGGAAAATAGAGCTGTTGAAAATAACAATAGCAAGTGCCCCCTAGCAAGTAAATTACCTACTTATTATAAGAAAACTTTGCTCCAAGCCCTATTCCACACACCACGATTTTGGGATGTCCGGTTTTTTGTTTTCTTTATTAGATTGAACTTGACTAAATTTGACAAATGTGTCTCTCACTCTATATCTCTGCGCATACAATTCATAATAATTGGCTATAAAGTTTTATTCAATACGGTACATTAAAATTCATCAAGAAAACAAAAACCGGACGTCCAAAAATCTTGGTATGTGAAGAGTGGTAAGAGGGATTTAGTACGGTAACAATATTTTAATATTTTTCTACTTGAGCTTCAGGGAGTCTTGACTCAATCAGCACCAAGCTGATTAAAACATTGTTGGATTATATCATTGTTGTGCATGGACTTAACATTGTTGCTGTTGATAAAACTTGAAGATTTTGAAATTCATAGACATATAGCGCCTATAGTCTTCTCGACTATAGTCTTGTCGGAAGTCTTCTTGACCTTCTAGTAATCAGCTTCAGCACGCACAGTGTTGAAATTTTTGAAAATATGTTTAATTTTAATGGAAAGATAAAAAACCCTGTACCCTTATTTTCAGCCAAGAATTTATCACCCAAGTTACTAGTATACATAATTATACATTGTATTATCATCCATATAAAGTTTTTATATTGTTTTGAATTGATGATAATATCCATTATAAAATTTCTACTTTTCCTATAGAGTATTATAAAACGCAATAACAGAATAGTTATGTTCTTTTGCTCCACCTAGTAATTAAATTGATGGTCGCATTAATATTTCAATATAAGATATGATTGAACCAGGGCGAATTGAGGGGGAGGATCAAGGCTATTAAAGACATATTATTATTGGAATAACCTTGGGGGAGGACTACCTTCTACCGGTATTTGATCATATTATAGAAAAAATTGTGGAGAAGGGGATTTGAATATCCTATCCATACCTGTACATCCGTCCCCTCGATCTTTACTAGTCAAACTAGTTTATTTATTTATTCATTTATCAAACAATATGGAAACAACAGGACATGCCCAGATATTTTATATTCAAATATATTAATACATAATTATGTATAGTAGCCTATACGAATATACCAAGGAATATTGAGCCTTGAATGGGATCTTTCTCTCTAAAAACAATAAATGCTAGGTTCACCCTTTATAATAGATAGTTATATAGGCCCACGAGTATTGAAATAGGCTTTTATTCATTTTATTCTCTTGTTATTATTCATAATTTTACAATAAGTTTGATGTGAAGGGTCTGATTCTTTCCATCTCATCTGACTTTGTAGTCATCCAATATAACAATAATTTTTAGTGATTTTTTCAAATAGCGGCCTAACCAATATTCTGCTAGACAGCACTTTCTTTGTGTCCTGAAGGTGTTTGAGTCTCAGCATGCTGTTTGAGCACGAAGCTTGGCCTCAGGTCGTTCGTTGTACTCAATAATACCGGTTGAGGATTCAACTTAGGCCACGATACTGGACCTCCAACCAGCCATCTCCCAGTCATTTCTGGCTCCTGTAGGAACAACGATGGACATGAATGAGTTTTCAATTAAAATCATAATTTTCCATTTTCCGATTATTTTCAGGATCAACAATCCCATTTTGATGGAACGTAAAAGCGATTTCATGTCTTAACTTAGCTCAAATCAGCGCAAAATTGTTGAGACAAATGATAATGATATCAATAATATATCAGTCTAAGAAAAACATTTCAAAAGGACCGATCATCTGATGACGGGCTATAAACGTTCGTTGCTGTACACGAGCATATTTTCTGAATCAAATATTCGAATAATAATAATAATTAAAGATAAGCCTGTAGAACTCGATAAAAATGAGATTGAAAAAATTTCTTCAAGCTTCAATAAAAATGTGGCAACTATATTAGTGTTGATTTTATGAATTTTTAGAGTGACTTTTGACGAAATAGGCTATTGAGAATGAATATAATATATTAAATTTAACTTTTTTCAATCAAGTCGTGGAGTTTGAACCGAAATAACAAAATCTTGAATAATACATACAGGGATGATAGGCTACATTTGGAAATTTCCTGCTGTGAATATAGTTCCGTCAAGGAGGTTCATGCGCTCCGACATTTATATATTTATAGATTTATATATGTTGACAAGGGACTGGACATTGTTTCACCCTCGCTTCAAATTATTTATCTCTCTACTATACTTGAATATGGATGAAAAACACCTACGATACGTCTATTGTTTGAATTGAGATATCCATTATTTCTTTGAAATTTTCCAAAATAAGAAGGTTAGTCTAGCCTATTTACAGTAATGGTGCATTTTTTATTACCGAATAAAACTATTATTATATATATTTGATTTTATTTTGCTGGCCTCGGTGGCGCAGTGGGCTGGGGCGTCACAACCTTCAGTCCGCTAGCACTGCCGCAGGTCTGGGTTCGAATCCCAGTGGCATGGCTGTTTTTCACCTCATCAATCACCTTTGCACTCAACGTCCATTACCCACGCACAAGCTGAAATGCTTATGTGGGCATCATCCGCAAAAAAAAAAAATTGGAAAAATTGATTTCTTTACTGAATTTTTAATCCCTACTGCTTTGCTGCACAACCCATGATTTTTGAACATCCGATTTTTGCGGTCCTTATAAATTTCACTAGATTGAACGGATCTTATTGGCAAACACACGACGTATTCGGAAAAATCGTGGTATGTGAAACGGAGTTACGGTAACTTACAAATTGTGTAGGCACTGTGTGATATTCAACAGCTGGAGTTAACGTCACCTCCCACTGTTGAACATTGCTCTCTGGAATGAAGTCAGCGTTGACCACACTCGTCAGAGCTGTGAAATCTGCTTCTGAAAAAAGAATTCCATTTAAATTCTGAATTATATTTTTCCTCAATATCGTATAAGTTAACTGCTTCATTACAAGGAGTTCCACCGATAAAAGCACCATTTTGGTCATTCGCCAACCGCCACATTTGTTGGCGTCTGCCATGATCCACGCAAAATATAACACTGCTTTATGTCTGTTGCGTTTGTGAAAATTTCTGCATCGATTAATATAAATATAAATTGATGATATAAATCATAAATGATTAATGAAATAAATATTTTTCACATTGATGAGGAAATTATTAGATATTGCAGTTAAAAAAATATTATAATCATTATGAATTTGAAAATCATGTCTCAAGCTATAGAAATAGGATATTTCTACTACTGTTCTGATATGACTACTGTAGGCTACCGTACTGTACAAATATTAACCGAAAAATAAAATCAAACAGTAGCAGACCTCCGACTGTTAAATCATAATAATATAGCAACTTGATGGAAGGATTATTAGATATGTTGCAGTAAACTGTTTTTTAACAGTTTCATTGAATAAATTTCCTTTCGCTATTTTTAGTATTTTTCTGTCAACATTTTTGCATTAAGAGGCAGAAATAGCTACTTATAAGTAGTATAAAAGTAGGCAGTAGCGTAGCCAGGGGGTCCGGTAATGCTATTTTGGACACAGAAGTTTGCCTAAAAGCTCCCTCAACTAACCAGATTAAATAATGTTGAGGATTGAACCATATAAAGTGAATTTATTTATCTATTTCATTTATGTACAAATATACAAGATGAGGAAAGAAAACCCAGGCTATCGCCCAAAACCTCTTTTATTCTCAATTTTTATTAATAAGAAAAAGAGAGCTCTAAAACGGTATTTTGTACTACACAATTTGAAAATTTTCCTTTCTTTGGGGGGAAATCAACCAAACCCCCCTCCCTTATCAGCTATGGACCCTCCCTGAAATCGAATCCTGGCTACGCCACTGGAAGTAGGCTACTGGAAGTAGGGTACTTTACACTTCTATACTATTCAATAGTACTCTATTGAATAGAAGTATATTTATACCAAGTACATTAATTTGCTCTATATTCATATTTTATCCACACTGAGAATGAGTCTAGAAACATGTCTGTGATTCAATCATAAATTTTTAAAGAGGTACTTGATTTTTATTTCTATTCATTTATATACGACACGTAGCTTTCATTGTACATTCATATTGATTATTATTTATTATGATTTTTCCATCATTATCTGATTTTTAACTCACCGTTGGACTGAGGTATAAGGTCGGGATTCCTGTCATCGTCGATAGATGGCGTGACGGTGAGCAGCTGAGCCATGGACTTGTCCAGCTCTGAGTCGGTGCTCTGCAGCGGCGAGGAAGACTTTTGCTTTCGTTTCTTGCGTCGTCGGAGCATTACGCCAATTGTAGAGCCCAAAACTAAACTAATTATTACTATCACAAATAATATTGTTTCTAGCAGGTAGAGAGGGCTACCTGGAAAATTCAAAACAGATAATTACAATAATTAAATTATTGAAGCGAAGCAGACATTATGATAAAATAAAATTTCCATATTTAGGGATTTATTATTTTTTTATTTCAATTTATTAAAACACACAAAAGACATAAATAAATACAATAAATTTCTAAAAAACAAATATACATAACAATGACACATTAAACAAAAACACAGGCTTCATGGTTGGGTGTGCTAGAAAGAAAAGAGAGAAGAGATAATACCTAACCAACTATGGTTTCCCATGTAATAGGCAGGTAGGATGAAGAGATAGGAAGGAATGGGAAAGGGTAAGACGTTGAGAAAAAAGTAAAGAAGAAAGAATACAGGAGGAAGAACAACAAACAAAAAGAATATGGTGAGCGAGTCCGCACTTTTAACCGAGAAAAAAAAATCATAACTAAAAAAAAACAATGCAAAATAGTTTGCGCAGAAATCTTGAGTCTCATAAATCCAAATTGAAGAAAAAACTACTATTGGTCCAGTTTTTTATATCTAGTTTAGTTTTTCTACTGATCTTAGAGTTTATGAGAAAGTGATCTGAAATAAGGTTTAATACTTTAGTACTTATGTAAATCAACTGCCTCCTTATACATTCAATATTAGTATTATATGTTACATATTTGTTAGCAGTATCCCTCAGATTATAATTATTGAGTAAAGAGTTCAATTTAGAAGAAAATCAGATTTATATTTTATTAAGTATTCTATCACGGTTTTTATGTATAATTGTCTTATTGTCATGACCCCAAAATCACTAAAATCCGTATCAGTTGGGTACAACCTAGGTTTCCAAAGAATAATTTTGATAATCAGTTTCTGTGCCACAAATACAACAGCCACCCCATACAACTATGTCATACTGTAGAATTGATTTAACCAAAGCATGATATATCATTATCAGATGGTTCCTATTTAGAATTTTGTTTTCATGGTAAAATTTGAAAGATAGATATCTAATTCTTCTACAGATGGATTTAATATGAACATCCCATTTAAGGTTATCATCAATTATAATTCCCAAATATTTAATATTAGTTACTAATTTATGGTGGGACAATCACAATTTATTATCTATGTTTAAATTGCATCTTGAGTGGAGTCTCAAGTCCTGATAAATTCAGGATTGGTTGGTAGCACTGGGCTACCTTGTTTACAGCATCAAGCGTACATCGGTCTCTAGTTTTTCTTATTTCTCAAGTAAATATTAAAAAATACAGTTATTTAACCCAGTGATTCGTAATTATTAAGTTGTGTTGTACTTGCTGTGTGTATCCAATAGTTACGGACGTGAGACGGTGAGTTGGCCTACGCTGATTTCTGAGAGTGTTTCGTACTAGTAGGCTACTGTTGTTTTGGTTCAACTCCATCTTTGTGGCTTGTCTTTTGCTAGCTACGTGTTTATACGAAATAATTGTAAAGTATAGTGAGATTGGGGCCACTTTGGGGTTGGCTTTTCATTGAGTGATAAAGAGATAACGCCAAGTGAAGCCGGCTCAAACGACATTGCCTGTTCGACTGCTCATCTCTACTCCCAACTCAGGATTTCTGTTAGCACGTGTCTCATTGCCATGGCAACCGCTGACGCTAAATCGAGTACCAGGCAGTACGCTGTCATTCTTTCGTGCCGCCAAATTTTGAATTAGGAGTTTCGCGCTTACTTGCTGATTGTCAGCTCTGAACTTTTGAATTAGTTTAACTTATCATCCAGTTGTCTTTGATTAGGAAAACACTTCACATTAAAATTATTATTATTATTATCATCCTACCAATCTTAATAATCTTTTTTAAAAACCTATGATTCTCAGGAGCTTCCTTATCTCTACCTGCCACGAAAGCTCTCTTGGCGCTTTTCCTTTATTCCTTTGTTTCCCTTTCCTTTTATTTAAATAATAATAATGAATTCAAGGATTCCAATTAATTGATTGCTGCTTTTCTCAAATTTGAAATGCTCACCAGGCGGACACGGAATGATCTGACCAAACAAACCTCCGAAGAGGGAATGCATCTAAGCGAGGGATTAATGCACGAAGAAGTGATTGACTTTGCAATGAAAATTCACAGTGCACTTAGTATTATAACTTCTCAGCACACAAGTGACGTTATCATAGATGTTGTTCCCCATCTTGTAAACACATTGAATCGTTTGGATGCCTGTCTGAAGGTGAATAGCGATCTTCAAGAAAGTCTGTCTAATATTGCTATTGAAAATTCTCATTTGAAGAAGAGACTGGAAGATGAAAAGCGGGAAAGAACATTATGCTTAGACGTATCATTATCTAATGAAGAGAAAGCAGATGACGAGATCAAAGAATTGAATTCAAAACTACATTCAATGATCACAATTATCAATGAAGCAAAAGCAGAAATTTCTTCCAAAGATTCTATTATAGAGCTTTTAAATCACGATGCACGGATTGCATCGGAGAAAGTTTCAAAATTGGAAAATGAGTTGAGACTGATGAAAGTAAAAAGTTCGTCTTGTACTGATTATACTGATACAGCTACCCCTCATGAGACTAGTCCTGTTAGTGTGAATAATCGATTATCTAGTCTATCCTCTAATGTTTCGCTAACATCTGTCACAACTGATAAAGTAGAATGTACTGAATTCACTGCTATGGAACAATTGATTGAACTACACAATAGAAGCTTGGAGTATTACAAGGATTACAATAGTAAGATTCAACTAGAAATTAACGATTTACAGAGTTGCTTGGAGGGATGTATAAAAGAAATAAAAGAGGCAAATCGACTCAACATTTCGCTTCGGAAGACAATCGAAGACTTGACAAGAGAAGTAACTCTTCTCCAAAGCCCTCCTTCTAAATCTATGAAAGGATGTCCACCGAGAGAGGACTACGATGGAAATATCAACATATGGGCTGGGAGGCCGGCAAGGGAGTCAGAGAGCTTCTACAAGGCTTGCTACCTTCCTATAAATGCACGGCCTACATTTCTTCTGGGGCTCCGTTTCTAAAACTTTCAAATACTTTCCTCAATTCAGATCATATAAGTTATAAGTCAAAAAATGATTGGAATATTATAATAGGAGGAACTAATAGTGTAGATAAATATTTTAGTGATAGAGATATTGAAGAATATGCAGATCATCTTGTGAGAACTGTAAGAGGAAATTGTGATAAGAATCTTATAGTAACCACGGTGCCTTACAGATATGACTTACAAGCTGACTCAAATGAGAACAAAATGATTTCTAAATTGAATCGTGTGATTCGTAGTTTACCTTACTTGTTCAATGTGAAAATAATTAATATATGGATGTTTGAAAGAGATATGCACACACGGCATGGACTCCACATGAATAGAAAGGGAAAGGTTGAACTAAGCAAATTACTATACAATCAAATCAAGCATCACGCAATGATTAACGATCAGGTACAACAGTGTGAACAAATTGAAAAAAATCAATGTTTGAGTAGTAATGTTAATGTCACTTTAGATTATGATAATGTAGAGGAAGCTTATTTGAATTATGAGAATGATAAAAATGTATCTTTTGATGAAAATGTATCTTTTGATGAAAATGTATCTTTACATTTAAACTAGTGAAAATTGACAAAAATGTTAATTTGGCTAATTCTTCAACTAATATCATTAGCACAACTAATCACTCTAATGTTTCAATTTATCATACAAGTAGTATTAAATCTCTAGATGGTGTGAGATATGAGGATTCTGAAGTCAATCTCCTCTCCTGGAATATTCAGGGACTAGGTAATAAAATTGATTATTTGGAAACTATTATGCATGAGAATAATACAGAAATAGTATTGCTTAGCGAGCATTGGCTAAAAAAGGATGATATGATCTATGTACATGTTAATGGATTCAAGTTAGGTTCATATTTTGTTAGGACCAATAGAATTCATGGAGGGTCTGCTATCTTTTTAAAAAATGAGCTTGAATTCAGGGAAATAGAGAAAATAAGAGATTTGTCAATGGAAATGATATGTGAAGCATGCGCTATTAGAATACCGGAATTTAATATTATTGTTGTATCTGTTTATAGGCCATATAATGTTTCAACGAGCAATTTTAGAAAATTCCTAGAGGTGCTTAATGAAATTTTGAGTTATTTGTTTAATTTTAATTGTAATGTTATTTTGGGGGCTGATTTTAATGCTGAATCAGAGAAAAGAGATGAACTGTGTACCTTGTTGGCTAGTTTTAGTATGTCTATCACAACTAAGGAAATAACCAGACCAAATATTAATTCACAAGGATCATGTATAGACAATATTGTTACTGATTTACATTTCAGCCGTTGGGAGAGTAAAGTATTACATACTATTTTTTCAGATCATTTTGCCTTGAATCTCAAAGTTAAAATTGAAAAAAAGTCTTGTATCGATAAACAGAAAAAAACAATTCTCCTAAGACAAATTAGTGTAGATGGGACAAACCTATTCCTGGCATATCTAGAATCCTTAAACTGGATTCCAGTCTATGAGCTTGATGATATTAGTCATAAAGTTGAAAAATTTCAGAGCTTGTTTATGGGGGCGGTTAATATGGCTTACCCACTGGTTAAAAGGAAAATGTATCACAGTAGAGATTATAATAAATGGTATACACCTGAACTGCAAATGTTAAAAATAAAATGTGAAGAATTATTTTATTTGTATAAAGACTGCCTTAGTGACACAATTAAAAAGGAGTATAATAAGATTAAAAAGCAATATAAAATAGCAATAAAAAAAGCCAAACTTGAATATAACAGTAAATTTATTTCAGATAGTAAAAACAAAACTAAAGCGGCTTGGGAAATAGTTGACAGTCATGTTTGTAGAAATAGTAAATCTTCCAAAATTGAGTGTAATATGCCAATCAATGACAAAAATAGATTTTTTATAGATAGAGTGGACAAACAAATAAAAACCATTCCCAGGAGCAACTTTGATTCCAGCTATTATGTCAAGAAAATACCACAACCAGTTACGAAGTTCAGCTTTAATCATATTAAAGTTGAAGAGGTATTTGCTGCTATTAATGGAATAAGTGACAGTAATTGCTTAGATGTATATGGCTTAAACTCTTTTATTTTGAAATTAGCTGCTGCTAAGGTCTCTGAAGTACTAACACACTTATTCAATAAATTTATAGACTTTGGCATATTCCCTGACGGCCTGAAAAAAGTTAAGATGATACCCACTCATAAGAAAGGTGACAAGTCGAAAATAGAAAATTACAGACCCATTTGTATTGTTCAGATATTTTCCAAGATATTTGAAAAGCTCCTCCACAAGCAACTAGCTGAATACTTTGAAAATTGTAAATTACTATCAAAAAATCAGTATGGATTCAGAAAAAACTTGAGTACATGCGACAATGTGTTGGAGTTAGTAAATGATATTATAAGCAGTTTGGAACAAAAGAGAAAAGTTAATCTAAGATCCTTTGATCTGTCACGAGCATTTGAGACAGTTGAGCATGGAAAATTATGTGATAAGCTATCATACTATGGTCTTGACAGGGAAGCAGTAAATCTCATTGAATCCTATCTCAGCAACAGACTACAATATGTAATTGAAAATGGTAGATTCTCAAGTGGTGAGGTGATAAATTTTGGGGTCCCACAGGGATCTATACTGGGGCCACTTCTATTTATAATTTATATAAATGACTTGCCGAATTTTATAAATGAATGTTGCAATAATAGTCACCCATACCTTTTTGCAGATGATTTAGGATTAATGGTTAGTGGTCTTAATGAAACTTTAATTGACACTACAACTGAGAATTGCACAACAGCAATTGAAGATTGGTGTGCTTCTAACGCTCTATGTCTGAACAAGCTTAAAACAAAGGACCTGCTATTCACTTTCAGTAGAAAATCAGAAAAACTCAGTTCTTTCAAATTTCTAGGATTAACACTTGACACCAATCTTAATTGGAAAGATCATGTTCTTGATGTATGTAGTAAGCTCGCAAAGGGAATTTTCATGTTACATAGGTTAAGAAATATTGTAAGGCATGAGGTGATAATTAATGTATATTATGCTCATATTTATAGTCATTTGGCATACGGTATTCAATTGTGGGGAAATAGTTCAATGTCACAGACACTCTTCAAGCTTCAGAAGAAAGCAATAAGAATAATCTGCCATGCGCCACCAATGGCAACTTGTAAGCCCCTTTTCTTGAACTTAAAAATGTTGACTTTTCCTTCTCTATATATATTTACATGCTTGTTATATATGAGAAAGCATGTGCTCAAATATACTCTGAATTCCGAAATCCACGATTACAATACAAGAAGTAGGCTAAATATAAGGATTGACTCTCACCATTCGACTACTGCTCAGAAAAATTGGCATTACATGAGTATTAAGCTATTTAATAAATTGCCACTTGAGGTTAGAGTGATGGATAAAAATCATTTCAAGTCTTTTATAAAGAAAATACTGATTGAAAAGTGTTTCTATTCTATTGACGATTATTTAAATTCAGATTTTCCAATAAGTAGATAGAGTCAGAGTGTCATTTAGTTTTTATTAACTTACGTGTGTGCAAGTCTTATAGTATCTACAATAATTATTATTTAATGACGAAAATGAAATAATCTGTACATGTTTCTTGTATTATTTGTATAATTTGGAACTAACTTGCATTTGTATACTGTACTGACGTTGTTATAACATTGTTCAATGTTTTCAGCAATAAAGATTTTGATTTTGATTTTTGATTTTGATAACTGATAGGCTGCCCTAGTCTATTTACAGAGAAAGTTATGTAATTAATCTTGTCTGTATTTAAACATAAGGTGTTCCTGTCAAGCCAATCCTTAATGAAAACCAAGTTTTTTTCAGCTATTGTGTGAACTTCATCCCAAGATTTACCGTGAAAAATAGCTACAGTATCATCTGCAAAAGATACCATAGTTGAGTTCAGAAGTCTTAAATTTAAAAAATTATTAACATAGAGTATGAAAAGTATGGGAGATAGCACAGTTCCTTGAGGCAGACCAAATTCCGTTTAGTTAGTGACACTAGATTGATCATTTATAGCCAGGGACAGGGTTCTATTACACAGGCAGCTTTTAAACAATTCAAATGAGACTCCCCTGAAACCATAGGACTCAAGCTTATCAAACAAAGAATTGTGAGGTATTGTATCAAAAGCTTTGCGTATATCCAGAAAAACAGCAATATTTTTCATATTTGAATTTATATTTTCGGAAAAAAATTTCCGAATAGGATTTATAATCCTATTATACAGTTATTTCTTATTTGTTTTTTCCTTGGCAAATTTGTATATTATTAAACATTCTCCACTATTTCCTCTCAATATGACGTATTTATTCATAATTGGATTAGATTAGCTTACATTAATCGAATTACCTTGTTTGATAGGCCACCAATAATACTCTAATACATATGATTGGTTATGCAGTAATACTTCATTGATAATGAAGTTAATGTAATTTCATTAATGTAAGTTATTGATTGATTAAAAAACTACGAATATTATTGAATCAATGAAAATGAGAATTTATAAATTTTTCAATTCAATTATAAAAAGCGTTACGGTACCTATGTTTATAATGTATTCAATAATACATATTCCTTTCTTCATTCTGATTTTCAATTTAATTATTCAATGATTGTGATACAAGCATATTTAATTCATCCACTTTAGGACTAGACAATAAAAAATAATTTGATAAAAGTCACTATTAAATACCCTGTAAATCCTCACAGTTTTGATAAGCCTATATACTTTTTATACCATAGTCTTGATAAGGTCAGACAATGAACTAAACTCCTGGATACATCGTTGTATTAACGGCTTAATATATTTACACCAAGTGTATTTTTCAATTAATTATGATTGAATGATTAGATGATTATTTATTTGCGCTACCTGTTTCTACCCTGTGATGCTGGGTGTTGCCGTGGCCGAGCGTGGAGACGGTGAGCGTGACGGTTTCGGCGCTGCGTCCCTTCTCGTTGCTGGCGTAGACGAGCACCGTGTAGACGACGCCCGGCTCCAGGCCGCTCACCGCGAAGTCGGCGCCCACTCGGCTGCTCATGTTGCTCACCAGGCGGCCACCTTTTAAACGTTGCAATTGATTTATTCTTATTAATTTCTAGATACAAGTCAACTATTAAGTCCTATACATAAACAAATAGAAGATACTATCGCTATATCCATGTCGATATAATTATGTAGGAATAGTATAAAAGCAAAATGTCACAGATTCATTCATTAGCAGTAAGTTACGGTCATAGGCGTGCGCAGACCTTGATTAATGGGGGTACCAGGCAGTAAAGTCTTAGGGGGCTTTACCTAGATAGTGGCAAAGCCAGAATTCGGGGGGGGGGGGGTTTGGGTGATTGGAGGGATCACACCCCCAAGAGCAAAGGGGGTCCGGGGGTCCACCGGAAAAATTTTGACATTTTACAACACAAAATACCGTTTCAGAGCCATCTAATAATACGGACTTACGTTTTTAAACGTGATATGACTTTATGTCTAAAAAATACCACCCTATGTATTAAAATAGGGTGCATTTTAAAGCATACTATCAACATTATTTTATGTTTACATATAGTACGGTGCAATTAGACTCGAACCTCTATGTAATTCAATTTTTACAACTAGTATTGCGGGGCAATTAGTTCAAAAAAAGACCGAACCTCAACATCAAAAGAGAAAGGACGATTCATACGCCAACTTGTTCTGTACAACTTCTTTATGGTTTGGTAAAAAGTTACACCCTTTTGAGCATCGGGTTTTGGGGGAAGGGGGACTGAAAGGTGCGAAATTTCAGTTTTTCGTGAGTTGATGTCAAACCAAGCGTCGGACGAAAAAATTTCATGTTTTGGATGTTTTTTCTATAGAATAAAATTTGGAAAAGATTGAGACCAATTACAACTCTGTATCATCAACCGTTTTCAAATAACTATTTCTTGAAAACTCCATGATTTTTTCACAGGAATTATTCCATTTTTTTAAAAGTTTGTAACTTTAAATTGATAACACTCGCATCCTTATTTCAAAATCCCTCTCGGCGAAATTCATTTCTCTTCAATTTGGGACCAAATTCACTCTTCTATGTTCGGTGGTTCATGTGCTACAGCAATTTCATAAAACCCTTACACCCCCAAAAACCAATAAAATTTAAAAAAATTATAAAACGAAGAACATACTAAAAATATTAGGATTTGCTCATACTTCTAGATTTCTTCTCTTAAACCCGTAGAGTGTCATAAATATTGTTCGCACGACCAATAATATCATATAATTCATGGGGATTGGTCAAAAGCATCCTTTTGTTTTTAATAATTCATATTCCCTCATAACTTTTTAACGGTACGTCGGATTATATCGTTCAATAGCTCATAAATTTCTACTTATTACGGCGGTATAAATTCATATATTATAATCCAAATTCGGAGAAAACCTCCAAAATTCAGATTCAAATGATACTCTTGAATAATAATAATAATACCTGCACATTGAAAATTCCAATTTTTCACATCTTAATGCTCCCAATCCGGAAGTTGTGATTGAGAAATCTGAAAATTATCAAGAAATGTGGAAAAATCGTCCTCTCTCAGATGGTCACTATAAGAATTGCGAGAACTTTGACATAAGAAGGTTCACAACCGGTTTTTATCATATTTTTTGTGATAAATCCATTCATTTTTCCAATCTTCGCAAATACTTCCAAATTTTATTCTCTAGAAAAAAATATTCATGAAATCATTTCGTCCGACGCTTGGTTCAACACCAATTCACGAAAAACTGAAATTTTGCACCTTTCAACCCCCTCCCCTCAAAACCCGATGCTCAAAAGGGTGTAACTATTTACCAAACAATAAAGGGATTGTATAGAACAATTTGGCGTAGGAATCGTCCTTCCTCTTTGGATGTTGAGGTTGGGCCTCTTTTTTCAACTAATTCCACCGTACTAATTAATATGCTTTACCACTAGCTAGGGAAATATTGAAGAAGCAAAGCGGAAACACTGAACCGTCTCCCCACTAAGCTCGTTCTAGTGCCTGGCCATCAATGTCAAAAATATCGGATAGCGGTTCAAAAATATCAATATTTGCAAAATATCGTTTTTCTATATCCTACTTGATACTTGTTCAGGCCCGCCCCGCCCAATATGAAAGTAACTCAACTAATAAGTAAAAAATTAACAACTTTATAATCTATGAATTTCCCGACTCAACTTCAAATTCCAGACTAATTCCCGACTTTTCCCGACCTTATTTCATTTTTAGACTAATTCCCGACTTTCCCGATTTTCCCGACTGCTAGACACCCTGTTTACTAAATTCGATTATTGTCGACAACCGAATTATATATTCGATTATTGTCGTTCAACCCACAGCAATTGAGCTTGCTTCGTTAATACCACTTGATCAGTTGGGGGAAGCCTTGTTTTATTCCAAAATAGCGTTGTAGAGCTCTAGTTTTTTAGATAACTTACAGTCAGGCCCAGTCTGGCAGGGGTGGCAACCTGGCGATCGCCAGGAGCCCCCGAGGTAGGGGGCCCAAACTGGGAGATTGGAAAACAACTTATTAAATTTAATGATGGGGCATTTATTTTTTTCAACCCTATGACTTGTGTTTTACAAAAGACGTTGCGTTAAATATATAATTTTCATTTATTTAAAACGATATTATTACGGGGTTCAGCTCCTCTGCTTGGCCTCGTAAAGATACCAGGTGTCTCTCCTGGACAACCAGCTACAGTCGGGAAGTGGGGTAGGTTCGGACGTGGAGAAAACGATTCAGATTGAGGTCTTCGCCTCTTTTTCGACTTTGTCATCCAAGAAACGCCTTTATGTCTTGAATGTCGACTTCTTGATCATAACGTGAAAGATATCTCCTAATAAGGTATTTGATAAAAGGTGAAGGGGCCGTGATTATTTCCACAGCCCAGCAGGAAGATTTTAGGGTTATTTGAAAGGTAAATTGGCCGTGGAATGAGCCACAGCCTATGAAGGTGTGAAAGGAAAGGATAGAATAGCCGTGGGGTGAGCCACAGCCTGTAGGAGGATTTTAGGGTTATTTGGGTGGTAGATTGGCCGTGGGATGAGCCACAGCCTATGAAGGTGTGAGAGGAAAGGATAGAATAGCCGTGGGGTTAGCCACAGCCCGTAGGAGGATTTTAGGGTTATTTGGAGGGTAAATTGGCTGTGGGATGAGCCACAGCCTATTAAGGTGTGAAAGGAGAGGATAGTACTTATAACTTGCATGTGGTAGACGACACCCTCAAGCAGGAGCAGTTGACTCGGTTAGGAGAAGAAGCAGAGTGAGAGTCCTACAACGCCAGCAGGCTGTATTTATGCTCTATCAAGCTTCCACCCTCAGTCGAGGAGATCTCGCTGACTGACTGTTTAGGAGGGAAGCGGGGGAGAGAGAAAGGTGCGCAGTGGGAAGCGCGTGCAGTGCTTCCGTTTTTTGATTTTTGAAGGGTCGGGGTGGTTTTGATAAGAAAAATCCCAATACCGAGCATCAATTCCTCGTTACGGAATATACGGAAATATGTTTCGTAACATACCACTCCTGCTAAGGGGGGGGGAGAGGAAAGGAGTTAAGGAATTAAGGTGAAAAAACAAAATATGAGAATTGATTTTCTGAACAGATAAAAAAATTCCAGTGTACTACGCTTAGCACACTCCAGCTGCGTGGCTTGCAGCTTGATGTACACTCCAGCACACAAGTTTATAGAGGGTGGAAAAATCATTTCCAGTACAATCTTCTGTACTCCTTCTAGCACGATAACTCAGCAGATCAACCGGTAGGCAACCCGTATGACATTGCTGCGTTAAGGGTAGCCGTCTATCTTTCAACAGTGCTTCACAAGGTCTCGTGAAACGGTTGATACAACGCCCCTTCATAGGCCAGGGTAGGTAACCCGCATGACATTCATGCTTCAAGGGCAGACGCTTTTCTTTTGACTGCTCTTTCTGTCCACGTAAGTGAGATCGACTAGTTATGTCTTTAAACTGTTCTGAATCTTTCACTCTTGTAGTTGTTTTCCGGATTCTCTTGTTGGTTAGCTTCACACTTTCCCGTTAAGTTTTTCCTCGATTTTCCAACTGACTATTCAATGAGCATTGCTCTGACATCGATTTCAGCTGTGATCTGCTATCCGATGAAGATTGACGACGAGTTGTCTTTGTAATCATCTTGCTAGACCTTCCAACATGCTGTTTCATGTTTTTTGCATTATTGGAGCATTCCATCTCCAATTGAGTCATTGTGTCGCCTCCAATTTTATAGGAATCAACATGTCCGACTGTTTGACGGTCTGTTCCTCTGTCCTTGTAGACCTTTTTTACTGTTGAAATAAATTTATCCTTTCTTGGATAATTTCTTTCGAATCTTCTATCACTTTTCAAGTTATTTATAGATTCATTACAGATGGGATGCCATTCAACACAATTAGAACCGGCTTTGATAACAAAATCATGCTTCTGCATGAATTTCATTCCTATTACAATATCTGTGTTAAGTCCTCTCATGACAGATGCTATTATTGGAACATGTACTTCGCCAATTTTTATACTTCTCGCTATTGCTCGCTTCTTATTGGGCCCAATTTCTTCAATGTTGAGAATAATTTTGTGCTCATATAATTATTCTGAGCGCCTGTGTCTAACAATGTTTGACACTTTCTTCCAGCAATACATGCATTGATGAATAGTCTATTGTCATGACTACGTTTCGTAGTTTCTACTACTGCAATTTTGCACATTGTTCTATGATTTCTATTATCACTGACAATATGTTTTCCACCACGTTTACTTGGTGGAATTTCAGGACAAGTAGATTTCACATATCCCATGTGTTCACTAGACGTGGTAGCAAGCTCTCTATTGTGATGAATTTTTTCAGAAATATTACAAGGATACTCTTATTCAATACTTGGCTGTGTTACGGGGCTCTTTGACTTCTCTACTAAACTGATTTGAGATTTATTTCGAAGTTGTTTCTCTTCAGATTTAATCTCTTCGTATTGATGTGCGACTGTCAATAAATCATCAATCGTTGTAATGTCTGATTGACGAATATATGACTTGTATCTGGGTAGGAGGTTCTGATATAACCTGTGTATTTTACTTGCATCAATAAATCCACCCCTTCTGCGTATGAGAGTCAATAAGTCTTCTGTTTAGTCGTCGACAGACTCTCCTTCTCTCTGTTTTCGACTTAAGATCTGATTCTCCAAGTCTTCATTGTGAGTTAATGGATAATAACGATTTTTGAAGTCATGTAGAAAGTCTTCCCACGTCACCCAATCGGCTCTACAATTTCTCATCCATAATATTGGCTTGCCTGCCAATAATTCAGGTAATGCAATGAGTAGTTGTTTGCTGGTGAGGCCATATGCCAGTTGTAGTTCATTCAGTCTCTCAATGAAACTAGGAGCGTCATTTTGACCATCAAACGATATCCTCCAGCTTCTCACTTTATCACAGACGGTTCCTGGGTCAATACTTGTTTTTGGTTGATTGATTGTGATACTTTTATGACTGCGTGGTTCTGGTCTTGACTGTATTCCCGCTTCAAGTTCAATTATTCGCTGGTCTGTATACATGTTTCTTCCTGTTTCAGTTTGTCTTGCTGTTGCTAGACTCATTGTAATTTTCTTATGCTTGTCTACAAGCATTTTTCTCAAATCAGAGAGATTTCCACTATTAGGTAGCCCCCAATCGTTACAGAGGTTTATTGCCTCTTCCTTCTTTAGTTTGTAAATCCATGATACTCTCGGATCTCCTATAAATTCTTGTTTGGCTGCTTCTTGTTCTTCGTCGTACCCACCATCGTGAGGTAGCTCGAAACTTGCAGCTCCTTCTTTCTCATTGATGTTTGTTAAATATATTGAAATCTCGTTGTCTCCACTGTCAGCCACACGATGAGCGCCAATCTATTATGGGGTTCAGCTCCTCTGCTTGGCCTCGTAAAGATACCAGGTGTCTCTCTTGGACAACCAGCTACAGCCGGGAAGTGGGGTAGGTTTGGACATGGAGAAAACAATTCAGATTGAGGTCTTCGCCTCTTTTTCGACTTTGTCATCCAAGAAACGCCTTTATGTCTTGAATGTCGACTTCTTGATCATAACGTGAAAGATATCTCCTAATAAGGATATTTGATAGAAGGTGAAGGGGCCATGATTATTTCCACAGCCCAGCAGGAAGATTTTAGGGTTATTTGGAGGGTTAATTCGCCGTGGGATGAGCCACAGCCTATGAAGGTGTGAAAGGAAAGGATAGAATGGCCGTGGGGTGAGCCACAGCCTGTAGGAGGATTTTAGGGTTATTTGGGTGGTAGATTGGCCGTGGAATGAGCCACAGCCTATGAAGGTGTGAAAGGAAAGGATAGAATAGCCGTGGGGTTAGCCACAGCCCGTAGGAGGATTTCAGGGTTATTTGGAGGGTAAATTGGCTGTGGGATGAGCCACAGCCTATTAAGGTGTGAAAGGAGAGGATAGAATAGCCGTGGGGTTAGCCACAGCCAGTTGGAGGATTTTAAGGTTATTTGGAGGGTAAAGTGGCCGTGGGATGAGCCACAGCCTATGAAGGTGTGAAAGGAGAGGATAGAATAGCCGTGGGGTTAGCCACAGCCAGTAGGAAGATTTTAGGAGAAGTTAGATTGGCCGTGGGGTGAGCCACAGCCAAAAGGTATTAGAAAAATGTAGGAAAGAAATAATTAGGTAAGGCAAGGTAGGGTAGGTTACTCACTAATACATTTGACTTGGTCTAGATGAGACACAAAGTCTAACAAGTACAAGCAGTACTTTGAAGTCAGCTAAATATGATGTCACTCTTGAGCAGGAGCAGTTGACCCGGTCAGAAGATCGACGCAGAGTCCCATCAAGTACACCCAGTACTTATAACTTGCCTATGGTAGATGACACCCTTGAGCAGGAGCAGTTGACTCGGTTAGGAGAAGAAGCAGAGTGAGAGTCCTACAACGCCAGCAGGCTGTATTTATGCTCTATCAAGCTTCCACCCTCAGTCAAGAAGATCTAGCTGACTGACTGTTTAGGAGGGAAGCGGGGGAGAGAGAAAGGTGCGCAGTGGGAAGCACGTGCAGTGCTTCCGTTTTTAGAAGGGTTGGGGTGGTTTTGATAAGAAAAATCCCAATACCAAGTGTCAATTCCTTGTTACGGAATATACGGAAATATGTTTTGTAACAATGTAAAGGGCAAAAGATAGTTTTTCTAGCCGCAATTGGCGCGGAAATTGAGGTATTTTCTGTGTAACCTAACGCAGATGATGGAAGATGTTGAAGTACTGTACTTCTATTCAATGCTCTTTTCGGAAATGATATAATTATGTGAAAATTTTCGGGGGGTGAACCCCTGGACCACCCTCCATCTGGGTATCCATTCCACTACAGGAATTGATATTTTTTGGTACAAAATGCACACTTTGAATTACCAGCGAGAAAAATATTTTTAGACAATTATAAGTAGGCTAAATTTTTTGGTAGATACAGTAATAGAATTAAAATAAGTAAGGAGTATCAAGATAATGAAAATAAATAGCCATCAATTGTAAAAACCTCTTGTCCTCAAACCACTAAATCTCAAGATCCTACTCCTGCTTCTATCCCCTTTCCCAGGGTAGGGGTGGGGGCCCCTTGAGAGGTTTAGAAGAGGGCCTCAATGGTCCCAGCAGTCCGCCCCTGCCTGTGTTATGTGTATGTTCTATTTGACCTGCTAGAAATAAACTAGATCGTTACATAAATCTATCTATATATTTTTTGTTTCAGTTACAAACAACGATAAGTGCCACAAAACTCAACCAAAGTCCAGAACAATAAATTTATTAATATAATTAATTATATTCTTGTTAATACTTAAGTGATTTAGTCAATTGCATGAAAAATATGTGGTCTGAATAATTATTATTACATTCAATAAAGTGTGGAGTACTGCGATTTTTCTAAAATAATAGTACCTATTAAAAAGTTTAGGGGAGCACCCCTGGACCCTCCTCTTGGCTGGAAATCCATACCCCCCGGTGTGGAGCCCCCAGTTGATCAATCGCCAGGGGTCCCCAACCTCCCCAGTTTACAGTAATTGAAAATGCAGTTCAGCCCTCAACAATCTGTACTATTTTTGGACACCACTTGGTCAGTTGACAATGAAGTCACTAGCAATATCCAATCAATCAGGTTTTAAGGATATTTCACTCATTATATCAATAATAAATAAAATTACAAAAGGTCTTAATTATTCCATTGGATTTCCTTGCAGATTTTCCATTAGAATTGATCATTTCAATAACCTTATAGAATAGAGTGATAGAGCTTCTATTAATTCATAAAGTTTAAAATTTGGAGAAATTTCATTCATTTTATAAGATACAGTATATTTTTTCAAATTATTCTAATGTAGGTAATCAGTCTGAGAAGTTTAGTGAACTCTTATGAAACCCTGTGTAAACTACATGAACATGAAGGTATGCCAAATATTACGGGTGGTCCGGAACCTCAGGAACCCCCTCTGGCTACACTACTGGTACCGCCAGGTAAATAGGGGGGAAAACAAACTTTAAGTTTCAGTAACTAAAAGGTTTAATCTTATGATCTATCATAAAACAAAGACAAAATCCACAGTTAACTTTAGAGAAATAATTTATTAAATTAATCCACAAAATGATACCCAAATCTGAATATGTTTAATGAGTTAATAAGTAGTTGCAAAATTGATTTTTACAATATCATCCCTTGTTTGTGGGAAACCATCATCTTGTACTCATCTATTATAGGCTATCTTCTGATGTTGCGGATTTAATCATATATGTTGCTTGATGAATGGCACTAAAAGGTTTTCCAGTCGGTATTGGCCCATCGTTGATCTTAACTTAGTTTAGCTGCTCAGTTTAGAAAAGCCACGCTCACACAAGCAACTGGTTACAATAAGCAATATTTTTAATAAGTTACCTGTTTAGAATGAGTTTAAATTTATTTTATAATAAGAGTAATATTGAAAATAATAAACAAATTTTTCCTGGGTTATTAAAAAAAAAACATTTTTCAAGGGCCAATGGGGGTACCACGGACCCCTGGTGACCCCCATGCGCACGCCAGTGGTTACGGTAGCCTACTACCGGTACCGGTACTATATAAATGAAAAATGTACTGAATCAGAAAGTGTCAAAATTGGCAGGAATATGAGGCATTTTCGTGTTTGGTTTCATTTTCAGAAAGAGAACTCTTGAATAGATATTATTCCCATTTTTTAATTTTTTTCCGTGAAACAATTTGAATGAATTTTTTTAATTTGACAGGTTGAGCTTACGTCCAGTAATGTTGTGTGAAAGAGTTATGGAGTCCTTCTGAAATAAAGCGAGTAATAGGGAGTTTCAAGTTTTTCTTAGATTTTTTTTACAGGAACAACTAAGTAGATAGGTAGAAACATTCAAATCAGTATACTGTATACATACACAGGTGTCAAGCTAATAGGGTATTAGAAGAACTTATGTAATTGGCTGAGAGACTTTTAAACCAACCGAAAGATGGGCTCAATTTATTGGTTATTGAGTACCGTAATTATATTAATATAATAGATATTATCACTTAAAAATTTTTGCCGATTTTTCAAAAACCACACAATGAAATAGTAGTTTATGCAACGGTTGTATAATGGGAGCCTTTATAGCATGAGGTGAGATGTAAGTTAGAGCCACAAGCAAAGCGAGTGCTCTAAATATCTCACGAATGCTATAAAGGCCTAATACAACCGTTGCATACACTATTTTATCTACGAACACCAGTGTAGTTATCAGTATCAGACCAGTATCAAGCTACAGACCACCAGTATCAAGCTATCTGTAAGTGTATGCTGTTATAAAAATCAACATACCGTCGTTTATTTAACTTCTTTTGTCTTCATCCTACTTGAACTGTTATGATAATCAACTTATTACTTGTTAAATATGTTAAAAATAACATATCAGTCAGAACCACAAAACGCATTCAACAAGCAACAAAATCGTGAGTGTTGTTGTAAAAGTGAAAGTTGTTAACATATTCACTAACAAAGTTGTAAGTATATTTAACTATTTAAACTTTGGACTATTTAAATTAGTTGAATATTCAAATACATGAATTGAAATATTGACGAAAAAATACTGGTAGGCTACTCAATCCCAGTCGCAGTTTTGATTTTGAGGTTAGTTGAACACTGTTTACTTTTTATCACCTGATTTCAAAACGAAACAAGGAATGTATCATAAAGTGGAATTTGGACTGTATCGTAGTTCCTCCTGTATCGAAAAACGTTCATTACGACACGGTTCTGAGATTCCGTTTTGAAATGGTAGTCATTTCAATTTCAATTATGAAACTGAAATAGGAATTTTTCAATACGCCCGTAGATAAAAACTCTTATATACACGATTTTAGCTGGAGCATTGAACTAACTAATCAATAGGATTTTGAAATCGCTCAAAATTTACTCCCAATAAACTCACAGCTGATATTTTAACATAATTCTATTCTTGCGTTTTTGCATATTTCTAAAAAACAAGAAATGTTAAAATTCCGCTGAGGAATAATTAGTAAATCTTAAATAGACTAAGTGCACTTAGTCCATGGAGTAAAGCATTATTGTGGTATAAGTCTTTTAATCACTCCCGGTAAGCATATGGACGTTTTGACATCCAGTGTAATCCTGTAACATACCGTACGTTCTTGATCAGTTATTCAAGAATTTTCAGAGTTGAGTATCTTATAAAGTGCTGAGTAATGTAAGACTTGAAGTTGATTCTTCTAATATAAGAGTTGAGTAATGTGAAGAACAAACCAAATATTTTCAGTTTGAATTTGCTTCATTACTATAATAACATTTTAGTAGGTTTGTATTAAATTTTATGTATGTAATTTCTGACGATGCAGAAATTCTTTACAGGTTATTAAAACTATGTAAATAATGCAAGTGCAAATAAAAAATTTGAATTGAATTGAATTTGAATGACGTACTGATATCACGGGGGGGGGGGCTAGCTCACAATAATGACAAAATAATCAAGTAATGACATATTATTTTACATGTAATGGAACAATATAGGCCTACATGGCGGAAGAAAGAGTTTGCATAGCCCCTTAGTATTTTATAAAAAAATTTAATTAAAACATCCTAAACTTTCAGGTTAAATTCAATTTTAATAATTATTAGAATCTCCTTACAGACAAAGGACTTCTGCAATTGCAAATATTGACCAATTCAATAATCTGTTCCAGCCAAAGGTTTTTCACTCAAAGAAATGATATAGGCCTACAGAAGTGATTAACACAGAAATTTTGCGGAGTAATTAGTGGAGGGTTGATATTATTGAGCCAATAAACACAAAATAAGTACAAATTCAATGAAATGATTTATTGTAGAAAAGACATCCAAACATACCTTCACGCATCACCTCGGCTACGAATTGCTGCGGCAGCCCTCCATTGAAACCTCAAGAGCAGCTCACCTGAATCCAGTTGTGGCTGCGATTCGACGTACTGCAGTTGTAAGGCGCATCTGGACGTCCTGCAACCAAAAAACAGCAATTTCAACATTATTTAAACAGCAGGAAACTAGTATGTTTAGAATTGTATATCTAATTGTATGTCAAATTGTGGGACTTTTGGACCGGTATTGCCAGGGCTGGAGTCGCGTTTTCCCGTCTTGCCGGGGTGTCTTCATAGCTTGAACGGTAGGCTACTGTATAGTAGAGTGAATATGAAACTGGCAACTAGCTGGTAGGCCTGAGCCCTTCATGGGCTGTTAAGTCATTGACAAACAAACAAACAGATTACCTATTAATTAGTATTCCCTATAAAGGATACGTGAATTTCTATTGTCATTAATGTAATCTTCCAAATCGAATGCGATAAGTTTTTGATCACTTTTTTTGATAGACTTATTTCATCAAGTAGGCCTACTGGGCATTGGCCACTCGGCGAGAGAGGTCACTCTGTGATCGTGATATTAAGTCACGAACACCTGTGGACCGCTCTTGGATGATTGAACAGTATATCTGGCCAGGTACACATTGGCGAGGTGGCGAACCTACCTGAAAGGGTTTTCCTATCATTAGAAGCCATAAGAATATTTTAAAAAAATAAAAAACAAGTCATCCTTAAGCCTGCTGTACACGGAGTAAGTATTGTGACGGCCAGTCGAACAGCCAATCCAGTAGCCAATAACAGATCTTGTTTTCTTGTAGCAATAGGTTACAAAAGCTGTGATTGGCTACAGCTCTCGACTGGCTGTCACTACTTATTCCGTAAACAGCAGATCTTAAAACAATACCTTAGGTACCGTTTTACATGAATAGCTAGAAACTTCATACCAACCAGCAGGAACTATATGAAAAGTACATGGTGATAGCTGAGTGCCGAGTTCATTGCGGCCCCAGCAGAGCAGAGTGCCGTAGTCAGTTTCAGAAAGTGGCCGATAGGTGGCGACGCTGCGGCCTCCGCCCGATTCAAAACTCTCCATCGGCCGCGTGACCAGGTTGGTGCTGTTGAATGTCCACCGGAACCAGGCTGCGGGTGGGTTCGCTTCCACATTGCATGTGATCATCACCTCCTCCCCTCGTGCCGCGCCGTAGATCTTCTGCTGACTACTTTTGCATTGTGGCTCGTCTGAAACAATATAGGCCCATGTCTATTAATAATCTACATTAATAGAGAATATAATTAATAACAACACACTTTGTCTTATTTGTGATTTAATAAGGCTGTAGGCTATGAAATTTAATGGAATAAAACCGAATGTAAAATCATACAGAAAAGTGGAAATAGAAACATTCAGTTGACTATCCAAATTGTATTTCATTTGGATGAATGTTAAAATTTTCAAAAATCGTTTTATTTATTTACTTTATACTACTGTAAACCTTAGATTAGGTAGTGATAGCACAGAGAAGGTGAGTAGATTCAGAAGGTGAGGGAAGGGTGATAGCCTAGGAACCATCATCACTATTCATACATTAAGACTGCTATAAGTCTACACAAAGTTAGTGAAAAATAAATTAAAAGAAATGCATTTTGATACAGGATATTGGATAAGAATAAATTGAATTTATAGAAGATATTGTAAGGAATGATAAAATAGTCTCCCAGATTTGAAAAAAATTATGTCTGTTATGTCTATGAGCCTAACTACGAGGATACTGTACTAACCATCATTTCCATTAAATTTAAATGGGAATGATTGCCCATAAGATGTACAATATGCTTGCATACTGAGATTAATGTAAGTTACACATACATGCAATATGCACATATTATGATGCCATCATTTCGCGGTGAAATTAAATAAGATTATAATGCAATTGATGAAGGATGTGAACTCCTAATAATCACAATTCACAGTCAGCAGCATGACAATGAGATGAAAGCAATTAGGCTACTAATGGTGCGCTTACATTTGATGTTGAGAGAGAATGGTCTACTCTCCGAGTCACCCTCAGAGTTTGATGACATGCATACATACACGCCAGCCCACGTTCTCGAGACAGCTTGAAGTATCAGCGTTTGATTGCTGACAATTCGACCTCCACTCATATTTGATTCCAACTCCTCTCCCTGTAACAAAAATATCGCACATACTTTTGAATGATTTCGCCAGTAATTATGTTTTCAAAGTGTAGATGTATCGTGGGTTGCATATCTTCTGGAATTTGCAGGCGAGCGAAGCGAGTTTGTTTGTCTCAGCAAATACTGACAGAGGACTCGCAGGCGAACAAAGCGAGCCTGCTTGACTCACTACCACTGCTGATACTATCCGTGGTCCAGGGGGCGGAGTCCCCTGGCAAGGCGGAAAAGGCGAGCGAAGCGAGCCTGCTGGCTAGTATTCTATCATATTCACAGTACATCCGGAGCAGATTAGTTGCTTACCGTAGTGATCATGAAGATGATTCACGAGCACTCTAGACTGCACTTAGATAGGTAACAAGATAGAACCTACCCAAGGGTCTTCCCAACAATAAAAGCAATATCATTTTTTTAGAAGCTGAGTTTCAATTTTAAACGAAGTCAATATTGTATCCATTCTATAAAAGTTAGACTTGAAAATAATGTGATTATTATTTTTGAAATTTTATATTATTTTTCCACGGAGTACCTACTCAAAAAAACAAATAAAAATTGATAGGAAGTTCAACAGTAGGTGACTTGAAAATATCATAAATTAAGCCTTTTTTTATTAAAAAAACTTATAGCATGTCTATTGAGTTATCTTGGATTCAATCATTATTATTATTATTGATTTATAATAAAAATATTATTATCAACTAAAACTCAATAAGTACTCACGTTGAATGTCCACAGAACACGACTGACCCATGGATTTGCTTTTATCTTACATTCGAAATAGATGTCCATTCCCTCTTTTATATTGGAAGCATTCAGATTACTGCCAAGTTCCAGAGTGACGATTGGTGGAACTAGAAAAGGAAATGATCAATATTTGATGAATCTCTTTATATTTATTATTTGAAAGCATGATTAATAATTTTCGAGACTTGGCCACTAACATATCAAAAACATTTGCGAAACGTAATACATGCTTGATAAATATTAAAAGAATGCATTGAATGAGAAATAATCACATTATTTTCTATATTGTATTAATAATGCACATACGTAGTAGTTATTGAACAACTATAGGAAAAATTATTCTTATTCAAGTTTATTACGGATTTGATAAGAAATATTGAAGCTTCTATTCCAGATTTGTGTTTTCTTGAATAAGAAAAATGTTCTCTCATCAGCTAATAATGATCAGTTATCTTTATATGTTAAATACCTGTCATATCACAGACCTCTTGATAAATCACACTACACTCAGAAGAAAAATTCAAGTAGAATATCAGAAGGAAGTCCTTCACTTCTCAGAATCCTAAGCGTTCTTCATTACTTACTCATACAAACTTTCTTGCAAATTGTCTGTTAGCATTCCAAATCATCTTCCCCTTCTACCATCAATACTTCCCTTCATTATTCCTTCTGGATACAATCTCTCCTTGAAGATAATATGACCCAACAATATGTATTTTTTCTTTCAAATCCTCATTTAAATTTTATATTTTCTCTCCCACTCTTCACACAATCCTCAAACCCTCAAATACCTTCTTAATCAAAGCCCGTTTATTGACCAGTTATTTATATTTTCCATCCTTCTCCATATAGTCACATCTCAAAGATCTCCAAATACTTGAAATTATGTTCTACTTAATTCAAGAAATCGATATTACTAGAAGAATAGTCCTAAAGCTGCTATTACTGACAATATACATTGAGTATCCAGTTGTCTTCTAGTGCTGTGGAGGGCAGGTGTGGATTACTGGCTCGACATGTCAGAGTCTGCCCCGAATCCTCGGCTTGTGGAACCACTGTTAAAGTTCCAAGAGTCACATTGCCATCAGCGCTTGTCTGAAAATCGGATTAATGTTTTCATAGAAAAATATTATTACAAAATTATCACACCGTATCTTCCTGTACGTGAATTATTCAGAAATTTATACCATGATATGAAAATGAAACAGCCGGCCGGTTTGGCCGGGTGGACTGGGGCGTTACAACCTTCAGTCCGCTAGCGCTACCCGGTCGTGGGTTCGAATCCCATCAGAGGCATGGTTGTTCATGCACCTCATAAATCACCCTCACACACTTAATTACCCACGCACAAGTAAAATTAAATATTTGTGTGGGCATCATCCGTAATAAATAAATAAAAAATACAGAGGTTAGCAGAAACTCAACATTGAAATATGATAAATGGATGATATTTATTATTTCCTTTTTATGTTATATATCATTATATTTCATCATAAAGAGTAGTGAGGAATTTGGGAAGATTTAATATTCAATGTTCTATTCAAGAAGGTGACTTTAATTTATGGGAGGTGACATTGAGGATCCTTCTAAAATTGGAAACATTACTTTGATGTTAATCTAAAAAATTGGTCCGTCATTTTGAATGTTATTTGTAGTGGCGGACTTGGAGGGGACGATTTGAAGGTTATTACAAGTTTATTGTCTTATAACCTTGGGACGATGTTGCATTGGTCGTCACTCGTCATGCCTCGACCAGGGTGAAATTAGTGAATGTTATGGCACCATACATGTAGTTCGAATACATTTTCTAGTGTAATTTAATAATTATAAAATAATAAAATTTGTAATACCTTACTATAGTTCACCTCATCTTTCATTATAAACTGTAAAATACTCCACATATATTTGAGTAAAGTCAATTTAGAAAGATTGAGTTTCTCCCTCTCACCGTTTCTCTAGTGTGTCCTCGTACTGGCTGACCATTTTTCCACCAGGAGATGGTAGCGGGGGGCCTGGAACCAGACGATCGGCAAGCAACTTCATACTTAGAGCCTGCACTCAGAGCCAAATTATCACCCAACAATTTCGCTTCAAGTGGTCTCACTGCAACAAATATGAAAATTAAAATGTAATTTAACCTTTCAATAAAAAGAAATATAGCAATACGGTGAAATAATATCCGGACAACGTATAGCCTACAATTACATAGAATATATTGTCCATAAATTTTGCAAAATTTGTAATAGTAGATTATCGATACCAGGAAGATTATTTGACTCACATAATCAATGAATATTTCTAAATAATATAATTTCAAAAATGATTTTAAATAATATATTTTCAATATAATGGATATTTCTAAATGATAAAGATGAAAATATACTGTACATAATCAAGATCTAAGTTATTCTAATAATCTGAGAGAGATAATGAGAAGTTATTGCAGGGCCGGTTCTAGGACATTTTTTGGTACATGCGAACCTCAGATTTGGCGCCCCCCCCCACATGACAGTATATATTAGCATTAAAATATGATACTCTATTCTGTATTTACTACATAATGTACTGTAATGCATAGTCTAATATTAAATAATACATCTATAAATAATATAATATTTTACATATACAGTAATTATATTTTTATATATGGCATAAAATATACGCTATTTTATTATGAACAATAATTAATGGATGTATTCATGGAAGGCTCGTTGGAGTAAATGATAACTCGCCGGTTTGGTTCCAAGGTTCGATCCTTAGCTTCAGGTTCAAAAATCATCAATTCCTAAGCAGAAATTTAGAAGTCTGTAGCTTGAACGGTTATTGAGGTACAGGAAAATATGCTATTATGCTTTAAAATGAATTATTAAGGGTTTCAAATGGATATTGAATCATAAATTTTAATTTTTAATTAATGGAAGGAAGTTCTAGAGGAAAACTATATCTGAATGAAAAGTCAAGTGACGGTGAGTGTGTAAATCTCGGCATCGGCAAACAACGACACAAAAAATTGTCACTCTATTTTAAAATGCCCTAGGAATCGGAAATTTTATTCCTATCCTGGCGCGACGCCACATTCCAATGGTGCCAAATTTTTGATAATTTTAAAAATTTTCACCAAATAGAAAATTTTATTCTTATATTTGCACGGCAAACCTAAATCAGCCCAAAAAATTGCCACTCTATTTCAAAATTCCTATAAATTGGAAATTTTATTCCTATCCTGGCGCGACGCCACATTCCAATGGCGCCAAATTGTTGATAAATTGAAAAATTTCCACCAAATAGAAATTTTATTCTTACATTTGTACGGAGCCACCTACTACAGCACAAAAAATGTAACTTTATTTCAAAATTTACTAGAAATTGGAAATTGTATTCTTATCCTGGCCCGACGCTGCATTCCAGTGGCGCCAAATTGTTGATTAATTGAAAAGTTCTACAAATTGGGAATTTTGTTGCGCAGCAAACCCTACAAAAACCCTAAAAACTGTCTCTTTATTCTAAAATTTCTGACAAATTTGAGATTTCATTCTTATTTTGGCATGCACCGCGAGCCAATGGCGCCATATAGTCGATAATTTAGAAAATATCCACCAAATTGAAAATCTTATTCTCATTTTGTCGGGGCGCCACCTGATGGTGGCGCCAAATGACTGTTTTTTTTTTTAATTTCTGGAAAATTCAAATTTTGCAAAGCTAGCTAGGCGCCACCTTACGGCGGCGCCACATGCGGTCGCATGGCCCGCTTGTACCACGCGCTGGCCCTGGTTATTCGTGATGTTGGAATAATAGAATCCAAAAAGTCTGTGTCTGAAAGCCGATTGTTTGATGTTGGGAAAACAACACGGATTCAGTCTTGCTCTATAGATGAATTTTGTTCATTCATTAAAAACCTTTCGCAGCAGCTTGAACAATCAAAGCAAGTTCTTTGATCTTTGGCTGCAAAAATTTCTATTACGCAATTCCTTATTATCGGAAAATATTTCGATGACAACAAACACCTTTTCGTTAAAGAACTCAGTTCTATTCTGCTTCTCTCCACAGAAGGAAACCACCCACTTTCAGAAGCAACACAAACAATCGTTCTTAACGGGTCGATGAAACTTCTATCAATCACTTGATCAGGGACCTCTTATGCCTGTAATGGATCTCTTGAGAACCATTATGCTCGGAAGAAAGTTTTCTCGTTGATATGAACTGATTGTTTATCGTTTCCGGTGAGCTCCATCAATGTGAATAAGGAATATTGGTCAAAAAATATCACGATTCAAGAAATATTATGTGAGTCGAACGACCTTTTTGAATCATTTTGATAACTTGAAAATTCAATTCTGGCGAACTTTTGGCGAACAATGAGAAAGAAGTCCACTATAATTTTCAGCTAAGAGTCGAATTTGAATTTCCGAAATAATTCTTACAAAGAGCTACAGAGCTACTCAAGTGGAATACTAACTATAGTAACCAACTACTATTATCTGTAGCCGATGATATGAAGTATACGATGACCTATGAAGTATATTTATGGTACGTGGACTATTTATTAAAATTCGATATAGAAAAGCTTGAATCCCCGACTAAACTACTATATCTAAAATCTGTTCTTGAATGAGAAATATATTTTTACTAGTCTCTTCTCACTCAATAAAGTTAATACACGATTCCAATATTTTTCTAGCTGTAAAAAAGCTAAAAGTTTGCCTATTCAGGCGAAAATCTCCACCTCCACTGCTCTGCAGTAAATCCAGCCCGAGTTCTCAATGAGGCAGAGTTCACGAAAAGTTTACTTGAAATAAATACGAATGAATCCAGTGCAGCATATCGACTTTGGCGGCAAACAGACACTCAAACAAATGAAACAGAAAACTCCAAATCGAATCCGGGCAGAGTGCCTAATGATGCGGAATTAGGCTGCATGTATTTTATTTGCTCCGGCTAAACTCTCGCCAAATCCTTGTTAATATGAAGAGTTATATTCAATCATACAGTTCGTAGGCCTGACTCATTGTTACGTTGGCAAGTACCTCCAAACTTCTACACATTCCCCCTCATAATCTTTCAGATTCTAGTAGGCTACCAACTGCAGGGAGACACTTTTGGAACATTTTCAAATCTTCCTAGTCGTTACCATAAAGTCAGTACCCTTGCCTACTCGCTTGCAATAAGCAGCAGCAATAAACTTGCAATGTGCTTTCGAAATTGCTGCATCTTGCATACCGGTAGACAAGTAGTTAACAATAATGTCGACCAATCTTGTGAGTAACCTCGTAACAGTTGTAGTTTACAGAACATCGTCAGAGATAGTTCACTTTGATATTGTTTGTTCCATATCAGCAAATGATTGTCGTAAATGTGATTTTTTACGTAAAGGATTTGTATAAGCTAGCACTATTTTGTAGAGACGCTTGGCATTACAGGTAGCAATTGTTATAAGAGTTCAATTATATTGAATCTGATCCATTAAATCTATATATTCATCCATTCAGACGCTCATTCATTCATTCATTCGAATCTATGATTGTATTGATAGTATGCTCAACTCCAAGAACATTAAAAGATTTAATTTTAAAAATCCAGGGACACCAGTAAAATATATTGTAGACCACATACAGATCTGTAATACACAAGCTTATAAATGATAAACGCTGCAAAAAAACTGTTCAACTAAATAAGTCCTGATAGAGTAGAATGGAATTTAAGTCATTGGAGATTAGAGAGTTATCTTCCTGTCTAGTTTTTAGGTGATATTGTGTAGGCTATTGTCAAAATTTGTGTATCAACAAAGGAGCGATGTTTGGAAATTGGATATTTAGAATATTTTATGATATTTTAAGTGAATGGATAGTAGATGGAGAAAGGAGGAAGAACGAAATGTGAATGAAAAAGAAGGAGATGAGAGAACGAGAAGTATGAGAGGAGAGGGAGAAAAAGTGGGAGTAGACAAAAGTGGAACAAATACACTTATAAAATTAGAAGTTTAAAAAAAGTAGAAGAGAAATACAATGATAGAGGATAGCATTCACCTTGTAATATACATTGACAATGTATATTACAAGCCTTAAACAACAGCAACAAAGATTTGATCCATCACAACTAAAAATATCCAATTCCTTGATCTCTGTAACATATTATTATAACTATAACAGCTTGCATATATCTGCGTGTGTTGGATCGTATGTGACCTATGCCTCTGATGACATCACACGTGTGATGACGGATTACTGAGGGTGCGAATTAATGTGTAAATTAACACCTTACATGGCCGCATGTGGTCTGCACAATCAGCGTGAGTGTGATGACTGATTGAGGAAGGATGGATGCAGGCCATACTGCCTTGTGTAGGCCCAAGCTGCTATATCTAACAAAGCTCCAATTTCATGGGTTAATCTCAAATTATTAAATTCCATATATGTAGAACATCAAATAATGGAGGATAGGCCAAATGGATGTGATTGCAGACCATAATAGAAATTGAATAAATTTAAAAGCAGAATAGAAAATTGGAAAACCTAATTGGAAAGTTTTGCTCTCTAATGAAAGTTCATTAATGTTTAATTGATTCTCATTTTCATGAGAAAAAATTCAACCACCAAGGTAATAATGCAATTCATGGTTAATGATAGGAACGGTCTCTAAGTAAAAAATAAAACTGATCTAAGTAATGGATGTAAATAGGCAGATCATTCCATGACAATAAGGCACTCTTATATTTTAATCAGTTTAACTCCAGTTCCAGAGCCTATATGAGAAGAAACTTGATCTTTATAATTCTTCATGGTATCTATCATGAGCATATCATGTTCATCTCAGATTTGGTGGATTGTATAACACTAATTTTGTGGCAACGCGAATATAAAAAATAGGATTAGGAATTAGGAGGCTAATATTCCAGATAGAATACAGGTTTTTCTAGATCAATAACCGCCCTGTACCTGAGTGAAATAACTCTCAGTTGAGGCCTCGAAATCTACCGGAAAATCCATGAGAAACACAGGAAAACCTATACAGCTCACAAGTATCAATCAGAACAGAAAAAAGAGATATCACCGCACTAAAATGAGACAAAGGTAGTCTGCAGGAATAGGGATTATGTAAGCTCTAAAAGTCCAGACACAAAAATCCCTTTTACATGTTACTTTTTGAATCCTCCCACCATCCTCAATAAGAGCAGCACTCCTGCATCCAGTCCGGTGACTTGCGGGGTGATGAAGGCAGCTGAGTGGAAGGGAGGCTATATAAATGTACCAAGAATGTGTGTGACTGTACTCTGTCGTTACCTCCTACGCTGTTACAGAGTCACACGTCACCTAAACTTTCACAGAAGTGCATGGTATACTTTCGAGAACCCTCTCAATTCCCCCCCCCCCCATCAATGGACCACCCTCTGTCAAACAAATCCTATTAGATTACATATCCTTCCAATATTAAACTGTCGAGCCGACGTATCCAGAAATATTTCTATTGAATTTTCCCTTTCTGATCGGACACGCTCCATCACGTTCAAGTTTTCCAGTCATAATAGCTTTTCCATTTCCTCAACATCCACCAACTCACGTGAAAAACGTGTTGGCCAAATCCATGTGACTGGAGGTGACTATTATGCAATTTGTGAAAGCAAGGGCACGCAGCAGGCTTAGCATTCCATTTTGAATGGAAATTCAATTGTTACTAGCATTGAAGAGAATAAAAAATTCTTTTTTTACCAAGAACCAATTTGTTGGCAAAATAATTTCGTTTAGTGTCAACAGTGCTTCTTCGTAAAAGGACAAGGAAATCTTCACTGGCATTGCACAAGGACAAGAGGAAAATAGATGCAATTAAAATTATTGAACGAAAATTAGGAAAAATTATTGAACAAAATTTGAAAAAAATTGAAATTATAAACATTTTCATTAATGAATGGAAAAGCTATTATGTCCTTATATTTTAAGATTCATTAGAAATCATGAATTAATCTGCGTGACTAATGTTAAAGTATGTAGTTCAACTCTCCAATCTCTTCCATTTTTCATTGCATTGATGGTCTCATGAGTCATGTAATTCACTTTGGAAATCACCTTTAGAAAACTGTAATATTATCAACCTTCATTATTCATCATCTTACAAAAAAAAACCTGCAAGACCATCTTATGTGTGCATCATTCTCTTCAAAATGAAGCTATTTTCAACATGCATTAGAAATTTATTTGATTATTTAGGTTGAAAATTGATTGGATCTCGGAAATCATAATTGAACCAAGTTTTGTCATTTCCAGTCATAGAAAGTATGATTCACACACTTTTAACTAATTGTTCGTTCTTTCCAATATACTCCAATGGAAGTATACCGTATTGCATGTTCAGTTGAATTTCATGGAGAAAAAATAATCAACTATTGCGAATAGTTGACACTATAGTGTATAGCTACTAGCTAGAGTTCATATGGAGCACGATGAAAGTTTCAGTTCAATATCGATCGAAATGAATTGTGCCAAAGGTGCTGTTAATCCAAAGCGGAAACTTTTAGCTAGCTTGCTTGGCACAGCTATTTTCTATCAGTACAGCTGTCCCTGTCAGCAACGTGCTTATTAGGGAACGGAGCAAACGAAAACACTTTGGAATTGACAAATGGATATTAGACTGCAAACAAGGAAGAGTTGAAATTTCAAACGACTTCCATTAGCAGAGAACGAATGAAATCGAGGTTGCGCCCAAGGCCATCTAATCATCCTCCTAAGCAAATTGAAAAATTCTCCTTTGTCGATAATTTCGTTCTTTCTTCCCAGAATATATTTGTGATTGTAACTGACTAGATTCTCTTGTTTCAATTTCAAACTTGAAAAAACCAAATTGGATTCAGACTGAAAAATTGGTTAGTTGGCAGTAAAATTTTGCATTATTTCATTTTGCAAGATTTTTGTAATGGAAACAAGAGTATTTGTTAATAGTGAATCATACATAGGAATTTCATTTGAATTGAATGCCTTTTTTGTGCATCATCTTTTTTGCACTTCCAAGTGTTATTCAAATTATTTCTTCAATATAATGTATGCATTGATATGATGAAGTCATTATAATTATTTGAGTTTTTCCAATAATTGTTTTTTTAATCACAAACATGACTAATAGCATGGAATTCTACTCCATCATCTATCTTATACACTGGAAGTTATCCCTTATTTCATTCAATCTATATCAACTCAGTATTTTGAAGAATTATTCGTACATATGTTTTATTAGAGAGAACAAAATGACGTTAAATAATACGTACGTTTGGTTTCCTCGAAATAAATGAACCCTAGAAGTTTTGTTAACATGAGATGATAAATAAAAGGTTTAAAGCTGTATCCTGAACGAATTAAACTCACAATCATATACTCTGTTTCGTGGCTTCTGAACCTCTACAGACTACAGCCTGGTGGCTATTCCTTAAACTAAATTAAGCTAGAGGATAGATACCTTAATCATCAAGGATAGATCACCTTTACCATAAGTGATGTTATATTCTCATCTGCATACTTCTTTAGTATAGCCTAACTACAGTTAAGTCATCAAAAATAATATCAGACTGATATAATAATTGCAAAGCGAATTGAAACACTTACTTCCTGAAATTTACTAAGGGAAAAAATCTCAAGGAATAATATGAATAATTGTATTTCACCATCTCACACGAACAAATTAACATCAAATTGTAGTGGTTACTGTAACTGTAGGGTACTCATCTACAGGCATTGTGGTTAGAATCATGACCAGGGAAAAATCGGAAATCACTGCCGGTTTCTTGACCAAATAACTCGCAAAATTTTCTTCAATATCACGGCCATCGGGTGCTGCTGTTCCAGGACTTGTCAATAACAGGTGTATGGTGTTATCAACTTGATGATTTCGTAGCGTATCGATCGACCTGTTGGCTCTTACTGTCCGTTATATTATCACGTTTTTCCTCACTCTTCCACCAACTAAAATTTACTTCTTTTCTTCAGCGTATCCCAAACTTCATATTGAGAACGACATCACATAGTCCACAATCTATGCAAATGGATGGAATTTGTAAATTAAAACGCATAAATGTTTTTAAACCAACTAACTCATTTCCTTGAGTGATTATTTATTTTAGTGTATGTTGTCTGGTTCGTTACTAATGGAAAATATTTAAGTTTTTGCCATTACTATAGGGTATAGGCTACTTTGACGTGTCATAAATACTGCTCCCTTGTCGTGGTCATGTATGACGAATGAATTTATTTATTATTAAAATTTATTGTACAACTTCGACTTGATATCAAGTATTCTAAGCAAAGAAATGGAAAGATAGAAGAATAAATAGAGCCTTGCGCTACAGTATGACTATCCCACTATCTAGAATGACTATCCCAATGTCAATAGTCTCAAGGCCACTGGAAAGGAGAGGCGCTGCAGTTCCTTGAGTTGTCAAAAATCCAACAGTAATTCCCTAGAATATCGATAAGTTGATCGATAATACAATTTGCTGGTCTCATACTGCACAGTATTTTATAAATTTATTTAATTAAAAGAAATGAATCTCAGATTATGCTTAACGTATTAAGTCACTGCAAGATTAAAGAGCACACAGACCCACGGGCCAGACCGGGCCTGAATAGATTCATATTTTTTTTCAATGGTTCTCAGGTGCTAAGACATGGAGAGGCTTTCAAATACTGGACGCCTCAAGTTGCAAGCAGATGTTACCCCAATATGAAGAATGACCGCAAAGTTGTTACCGCTGAACCGCTGCGTTTCTCATAATAAACGCACATACGCGTTTTTGTCTCATGAAAAATGATAAAGGAGCATTTATGCATTACATTCGTGCTTTTGAGAAACGAATTGCTTTACGAGCGGCATACGCCGAGAAATACAATATTGCAGTTTGCTTTTTATAGGGTGCGAAAAAGTAGTTGTATCAGTTAGGAGAAAGTGGCATGAAAGACGTGGAATCAGCACGTAATTGCGGCCTGGCAATGAATACAAAGTGGACTTAACATTTTCTGCCCTGTGAATTATGCAAGCTACGTGATTCATGGTGAGGGAGGAGGAATAATGTTGGCAAGTAGAAAGCGAGGAGCGTCGTGAAACGGATGCAAGAGTTCAGTCATCTGTTCGAGCCTTCTTTTTTTAGAACATTCAAAGAAAGGATGAAAGATACCCATCCCCCGACATCAGTATAGACGGCGGAACGTTCCCCAACAACGATCCGTTATTTATTGGCTAGCATCAATCGTGCGGGTTAATAAGACGTAGAAAATTCGCTTTTTTCTGTTTGGGTCAGAGTTTTTCATACGCGAAAACATGAGGGGGTGAACCACTATAGTTTTCAACATATAGCACCAATACACACTTATCAGCTCTGAATACAACCAGGTATATCTATACCCTATTCACGATCACTTGAAACGAAATAAAGAAACTTTTTGCATGTACAGGTAGCTATTTTTCTTTGAGCCTGAGGAAAAGCCAAGAACTGTGATTAACTACAGCTGTTCGACTGCGGTCGACCGTCGTATGAAGTAATACCTCACTTCACGCGCACACACGCGCAAATAATTTGTTCATTTCGTCTCAAGTGATCGTGAATAGGGTATAGGTAATCTAGAATGTTAACATTAAATTGACACTTACTATAACTAGTTCATGTTCTTACTATTTATAACTCGTGAGTTTATAATACGATTCCTCACAGGGTTCAAGGTTTCAGTGATGTTTTAATAAGTGTTATTTCTTCAACAAGCAACCAGCTTAACGGTGATAATTTATTCTGTCAAGCACTCAGTGTCGAAACAGTTTTAAGAGAGAATCCCCAAAAACTTATAAGCTCTAGAAAAATCATCGTGAATATGAAAATGAGAAAGGAAACTTCGTTGAGGAGCTACTAATTCCAAAATAAGTACAAATATTAAAGTTTGTTAGCGACAGCATCTGAAGACAACCGGCAAATATTCTTCTCTTAACATAATTACGAAAATAACACGCAGTAGCGCAAAGAAATCGTGTTAACTGGAGCAAATGGTCTTTCATAATGTTTATGCTTGTCAAAAAAGATTGCTACAAAAGTTTCTTCTTTCTTTATTGATTTTTCTAATTAGATAATACCGCGAACTTCTTCATTTCTCTTCGTTCACTTGAGTAATACTTGGGTTATAGTGCTTCCTACTTTCTTTGTTGGTTTTTCAAATGGTCTTTTCAATTCCTCTCTTGTTTTTCAATTCTTCTCCACGACAAAGAACAAAGTTCAAGAAACAAAGTAATGAGTTTTTCGACGTTTCTAATTTGTTCATTTTTAATTTATTCGCAGTGAAAACAGCGTCTAGTTTATTGGAGAAACGTGAAACTTTGTGGTGGTTATATAAACAAATTAAATACCCGAGTCTCAGCGGAGAATCATCTTTATTTTGATGCGCTCCTCCGAATTCAATCTTTTCGAAAATAGGCACAGAGTGAAGCCGCGTACTGTGGTGCTTAGGCTGTAGTAATCAGACCAACTTCTCCATTTTGTTCCATCAACATTACTGCGGCTCATCTGAATGAATCGGATCATGAATAGGAGCTTAATGAGAAAATAATTAAACTAGCGAGAATGTACTAAGAAACAACGATTTATATATATGCTCTTATTGTTTTGTGAATATTCGAGTATTCATTCAAAAGTCGAGAGTTTGATTCTAAAAAGAGTATAATTCATGTAGAAGTACAGTAGAGAGAATATTTCGAAAGTTATTATTATGTAGGCATTTCTTTATTTCTTATAATTATTGTATTCAATGATCCCTCTGCATAAACAAGTATTACCGCTCAAACTAGTGAGAGCTTGTGTTTTTATGGTGTTGTCAGATAGTGCTGCTAAAATCGATAACCTAAATATTATGCATTCTATTCCACATGGCGCAGAATAATTTGCCTCAAGGCACTTGAGAATCACATAAATCTTTTTCGAAAGGTTGATGGTCTTGAGCTCAAGAGTCATTGACGTTGAATATATGGCTGCTTCGTTCATTCACTTCGATCAGGGCGACAAAAAATCGTATATAATCAATCCTCATACAAGGAACTGATGGAAAAATAAAATTAGGCGATCCTGAATCTTCAAAAATAAAACAATTTGGAATTTCAAACAATATCAAACGAGAAACACCACTCAGAATAGAAGTACGAGTTGAAACCATGAGAAAACTGATTCCTTCCTCTTCTGGGTAAAACATGAATGACAAAGTTTGTTAGCTCTGCAACCGCTAGTTACAATTTCTCACAAATATTTCCTACTAGCGTCTCATGTCAAAACACTACCCCCTCATAGCATAAACATCTGTAAGATACGATGATCACGTTCTTGTCTAATTTAGCATACCTGGAATATGAATAATATTATATTAATATAATCACACCATATCGTACAATAAACAAATGAATATCATCATAGAATATTGTCAAAATTTGTAATGGATCAATTTCGTATGCCTAGTTACGCATTCAACTTGTCTACCTTTACGATGTGATTGTAGAGACTTCATTATTGGAATTTACAAAAAATTTCTTGACACACAACAGCGTGTCACGCTAATTCATCATTTTAGGGAAACACTGCATAAATCTTGTTGTTTACTTCTATATTCCATGAGAAACATTGGACTGGACCCACATTGATAGATACTTTATGTCCACTTACTTTCATCATAATTCAATAGCATCCGAAATTTGATAATTTCAATTATTGAATGTATAGATGTTGACACGGATATCATGAGATGATATTCACGAACACAACCAACAATTTGTTGACATAACGTTTATGAACGAATAAACAGTCTCTCCTCTACCTGGATGATTTGAATAGCCCGTTAATTTATAGTCTATGGAGATGTAGCCGAGTAAGCAGCAATTGCGCGACACATTTATCCATCAATCAGGTAGTTGACCATTTTCAAAGTGCACTATTCAATTAGCCGTGTGTCATCATGACCCCGGAAAACAGAGTCGGGCAGCGTTATTACATTATTTTCAGGCGGCGTTATTACGTTACTTTTTGTGATAGGACTCAACGTATTATGAACGATGACCGTACTCTACACTGCTTCTGTTTCGGTTGAACAAGGGTAAGGGACGATCAAAGGACGATAATTAATCGTCGCGTTGTCGCGTCGTGTGTCAGTTGGCGTGCGTGTGCACTCTTTGCGCGACTTTACAGTCGCCACTCTCCAGTGTCGCGACTCGCGACGCCAATAATGACAAATGACTGGTCTGCGTCTCTCTAACGTTGAGACCCACAACTTGTTACATGTCGACTCTATTGAAAGAACGAAGCCGAAACGTGTTGTCGTATCGCGTTATGTCACCTGTGTCGATTATTAGTTTGGAAATACAGCATATTTGACTTGTTTCATTCCACCTTCACAGTATACCGTGTTTGGACATTGTTCAGCAATATTCAAGAAGTATAACAAACGTTATTGAACAATTCCACGTGTTGTCAAATTGTGAGGCTTCCGGTATAGAATTGGAAATTAAGTTGTGTATTTCACAATATCATGTTTGCAGTAGCCAGTAGTTTGTAAGCAACGCTCCCATGAAACAAGGTCATCTCGATTCTGGTAGCGTTGGAGTGTACTCTTCGTAAAATCTAAAACAATTACAAGTATTCTAATTTATCATATACATGAAATTAATTGTATTCATATCACATACATGTTTATTCAATTTACAAGAATAGGGATTTGACCACATGAGAGAATGTTTGCATGAGTGGAGAAATTAATTGAATTTTATTGAGAAAACTTGGTTTACCGTTTTGATAATTAAAGGGCCCCACATTGTTTCGAGACAGGGGAGTGTAGTCTAAATCGTCCTGCGGTTTCTAATATTTCCCTGTTTATTTGTATTCTTGTGTAAATGTTTTAGAGATAACCCTTTAAAAAATAGAAATTTGCTCTCTTAATTCGAAACTCGGTGTAGAGTAAAATTCCATCAGAAAAACCACCGCACCCAATGCCTGGAAACAAGTCATTATGAGATCTAACTGCATCTGTAAAAAGTGTGGAAATAATAACCAGCAACCAGCAAAGTTTATAGGTGAAGCTGAGCGCAGGTGATTCACACTTGGGTGCTCGTTTTAAAAGCCATCCACACACGGTCGTTACCCAGCCACCATTTTCAGGGTGAATAATGCATGGCGAATATGTTGAAGGTTTATAATTGAGCCCGACAACGGGCAGCCATTAGGCGGAGTGTAATTAATCGCGCCGAATTTTATTATTATTATTGAAAGCGCATTAGAGCCGACACGCGGCAGCTCAGGCCTGAACAACAACGCAGCGGCTAATCGGCTAATGCACACACCAGCCGCGCACATCGTAAAACATGCACAATCATAAACCTGACGTCTACCTTGTTACGAGGTGGCTTATCTCAAACCCATAAATAGCGCATTTAATGGCCGGGCCATAAAATTAAGGCAATGAGTTTTTGATTATTATCGTCCAATTAGCCAACTACTAAGTTTTAGTAGGTGAATACTATCAAAGGCAGAAAGTGGTATCACAGAAAATATAGCTTATTAATGATGAAAGTAGCCCAAGTATTCATGTTGATTGAAGTATATTTATTTGTTGAAACTGGTATCTATACAGTACTAGCTATATTCGCTTCACTCGCCCTCTCCGCCTAGCTAGGACCCCCGACAGTATCAGCAGTAAGTATATCCCCATTGCAGCCAGGTATTGAACAACTTTTTTTAGTAACCTTGTAAAAAAGAAAGAAGTTTATTGTAGGAAGTTAGTATCCGTATCTATGCTGATCAAGAGCAATATATTCTCATGGTTATATTTTATCAACAGTTATGCAAGATCTGCTCAATGAAAAAAACCAAAGCTCGATGACATTAATAGGTAGAATCACATTAAATTGAAAATAAATTGGAGGAAATCAAGAAATTCCAGAAGCCAAGATGGCCACATATTGATGAGTCATCAGCAACAATAACAATCCTTGAATAAAGCTCTATTTGAAATATTTAATCCTAATAAAGTTATTTGGCCTCTTCGAGCAATCGGAATAAATCATTGTTAGTTATAATTGATGACCAGTGCCAGTGACATTGAATATCAATTTCGGAGAACTTACACGCGCATCTCTCACAACTAACATATAATGGTTTTTAGATTATCCCAGTAACAGATGTAGGAGCCGATATTTCAAGAAGATGATATAGTGTTAAGCTATTCGAAAGTCATTCGAACAACAAAGTTTCAAGTGCAAGTTATCAAAGAAGAAGCAAGAGTTTGTTTATTTTTAGCCAAGCAAGTGTCAAACAATATCGACGAGAAGAACTTGGACGAGATAAATCCATCTCCGGCCGTCTTTCTAGGGCTTACCGTACTATTGACTCACATGAAAAGTTTAATAAGTCTCCGATATGTGGGAAAACTAAAACTTTCTTCGATACAACAAACTTCAATGCCTCAAGAGCTAGTGTACTAGAGATTGCAAGTGGAACATCGATTCTGGATCTCTATTTTTAAAGTCTGATCTATGGAAATGTGTCGAATTATTCTTTCTTCAGGAAGGCTGATCTCTTCCAAAACTAATTCTTATTCTGAAAATATTCTGATCATGGAGTAATCTGATAAGTTGAGTGGTTCCAGAGTTATTTGCCAAGATTGAGTTATTTGTCAAGATTGAGATCCACCACAGTGGATTGCATGCCTCTGATCTTGAATAATAATTATTGTTCTAGAAGCTACATTAAAACCTTGTTTTGGACAGTCGTAGACAAGCAGTTTTGGGCATTTGCTAGTTGCAATCATCTATGTATACGTATAGTTGTTGAATAAATTATGTAGCACTCACTACAACCAATATCCTCATGCTCCGTAATGTAACGATTGTGTTTCTTCTATTTTATCCTTCATGCCCTAGCAATAAAAATAGTTCTCAATTTATGTAACCCATCTTTCATTATCGTCACTAAACAAAAAACCACCGATAATAACGATAGAGCTTGAAATAGATTGAGCAGATTTCATGGACCATGTAAATATAGTAAATTATCATTTATCTTCGATAGTTTTTCGTTAATGACTGAATCGCTATAAAAACCGGCGACATTTCACCACCATACGTGCCGACTTTTATCCCATCTTGTTGGCAACCCCGTCACGTAGGAGCACTTGGACCAGAACAATCCAGATGGAATGGGGTGGATGGATTGGGATAAATGGAAGGAGAGGGGAAAGATAGATAGAGATAGGAGTATGAAAACTGGCAACTGGCACAGTTCGAGTGGTGTGGACATTAATTTTAATTATTCATTTTTCCAGTTGTCGGCAAAGGCGCAGCTTCATTCATCAAAACGAATTAGTTGGAAGGCAGTGGGCGGGCGGACGGAGAGCGCAAGTGCACGTAAGTGTCGTTATTATCACACCAGCAGCACTGGCTTTTCCCGCCGTCTCTTCTTCCCGCCACTTTTTCCCGCCGTCTCTTCTTCCCGCGCGCGCCAACTTTAATCACTACACGCTCTCCGGCACGTGATGTTCAACGTAATTAAAAGTGCATATCTGCAAACGTTCGTTTTCGGCTGCCACTTGCCAAGCCAACCAACTTTCAATGCTTTTTGTTTCTTTGCTGCTGTTCAAGCGAAAATACAAATTATAATCATCGTTTATTGGACTAGTAACCACGATCACCGTTCCGAAAGGAATTTCATTGCAGCTCCACTTAAATAATTCTTCATCCACACATTTCCCCAGTTTATTTGAGCTTCCAGTGTATAGTAGGAATAATGTAAAATGAATTACTGTAGCGGTTTTTTTTGGTATTTTTTTTGTTTAATTCTATTGTGAAGTGTATTTTGACCTCAGGTTTTTTGAATGCAGTTTCCGTGAATCCAAAGATTGACCTGACAATTTTCTTTTGAAACATTCTTGTAAAGGTTCATAGAGTAAGAGTAAAATATGATAAGGTGTTAACACTGTATTATTACTGTAGTGCACAGTTATGAAATCAGTATTTTCAATACCAAGTATAATTTATAGGGAGAAAAAATTTGTTGGATATAGCCTATATTAAGAATAATTCTATACTCATGAAATATTATTCAATAGTATTTTCATGAATGTACATTGTTGTAAAAGTGTATAATCAATCCTCTCATCCAATGAATAAATTCTGTTTCCATCAATCAAACTGTTGTGGTCCATTGCAGTCGAGTGCATTTTATGAATGAAACGATTGAGATGAGAGAAATGTGAGGGCGATGTGATTATGAATCAAAATAGCAATAACTAAAGGAAGGATAGCCTAAACATACATGTGATGTTGAGTTCAGGAACACTAGGGCATTGTTTATGAGACTTTCTGGAGTGTTTGTACGAAAATTCTCTCTATAAAAAATCATTGCTAACTTTGCATTCGAATAGAGCACTATTGAAATTTCAATCATTCTACAATCCACGTTCACATGCCAAAGTCACGTTTCCATCCAGTCGAATGGAAATTGAATTTACAATCAATTATTATTCTCTACTGAATGCTCCCAATAAATGGAGAACTTCAATCTCATCAAATATTGTAAAATTACACTACTGGAGAACATGAATTTATTGAAATGTGTAGTACTTTGAGGAATGATTTTATCAATGAGTTTTTTTTATTAATGAGTTCAGACGCACTTGCACAATGCAAGAAGTTTTGACTTTAATAAATTATCAACAGAATAGAGATTTATTTCTGCAAATAATTATTAAGGTCGTAGAGAGATGGAGGTGTTATTCTTCTAGAAATGAGACGGACGTGGAATTCTTGGCAAACTTGGCTGATCGGGTATCTGTCACTTTCATCGGAACTAATTTCAAACTCTAATCCTTCTGAATTTCGGGCAGACCTGTCACTAACCCCTCCTCTCTTCCCCCTCTCCACATCCGCAATATCATCACCCTTTCCAATCCAATAACGAGGCAGAGTCTTTTGAAACTTATTTCATCATCCGTTTTCACTGACTCGTTGCAACTGAATATTATTGTCTTCTGCTCTCTGAATTTTCTACAATCAAGTTGAAGATCAGTTCCCGATAAAGTTTCAGCAGCCCGACAGAAAAACAAAAGTTGAAGAATGCCGAAGAGATTAAATACACTGATTTACATTCCTGAAAAAGAGCGCTTTTGTTGGCAGTAGCGAGCACTTTCGTGGAGTGTAGATCCAGTAGACTAGATGAATGAATGAGTTTAAGATCCAATCGTGAAAGAAACCAATCAAACTGATTTAAAGTATAATATTTTTATTGAATTATTCAATTTCCAAATGAGATATTTTGATTATTGTAAATTCAATGCTACAACTCAAGTGTGAATTAGCAATGATTGTGATGCGGTAAACAATCCTAATTCATGAGCGGGTAGATTATTGATACTTGAATGATTTGAGAATTTTGTGATTAATTATGATTTCAACGATGATGAGAAAACTTTCCTATAATCGATTATGAAAATTCTAATGATGTTATCGAAGTAGTCTACTTATCAATAACGCAGAATCACTGTTTTCATATACTGTAGATAGCCTATATATTAATAGATTGGCAGTTTTAGCAAATTAGCAAGGCCAATGAGATGCACGGAAGTAGGTGAAAACGTCAGGTCATGCTAAATTTGCGGACCTATATTCTGATTAAACTGCCACTCAAAATCAAATCAAATCAAAATCTTCTGTATTCCTCATCCATTATTATGTACAGTATATTATCCATATATACAGTACATGCAAAATAAATATTTTATTTACTAATACAATCTTATAATATTATATTGAAGTATTAGACTAAATTTTTCAAATTCAATCCCTGGAACGAAGTAATTTCCAGGAAAACTATTTCAAATTATTACGACAAAAGAACTTTTTTTACTCTAATGTCTGGAAAATTATTGAACAGTCCGCTTGGCACTCCTACACATAATGGTACCGTACTCAGCAGCCTCAGGAGTCATACACTGACGGCTCGTGCCCACGAAACAGGTGAAATGCCCGTATCACGAGCCGCCGGTGTATGACACCTGAGGCTGCTGAGTACGGTACCAATATGTTTAGGGGTGCCAAGCGGACTGTTCAATAATTCTCCAGGATAAGTAAAAAAGTTATTTTTGAACTATTGAAATATAGTCTAACTAACATCACCACCTTCGCCGATGATACTGTACTTTTGTTTTCAGGACCAACTTGGTCAATAGCATGGAATAAGGCTGAAATAGGACTACAGAGAATCTCACATTGGTTAAATCAGAATCTGCTCACCCTAAACTATGACAAGACCCACTTTCTAACTTTCTCAGCTACACAGCATGGACAGCCTACAGAAAACCTTTTAACAGTCAACATTTCCAACAGCACTGCATACACTATCCACAGAAAACCAACAATAAAATATCTTGGAATCATACTGGACTCTTTCCTGCGCTGGGACCATCATATAGACAACCTATGCAAAAAGTTGAGAAAGACTATTTACAAGTTCAAAATGCTGAGGACATTGATAGATGAGAAGTGTATGAAGATGGTGTACTATTCCTTAGTCCAGTCTTTGATTACCTATGGGATTGTGGGATGGGGAGGGACAAACTTCGTTCACCTTGACCCTCTTTTAAAAGTACAAAAACTGATAATGAAAATTATTAAGCAGAAACCACTTCGCTACCCATCAGATCAGCTATACAATGAGTTCGGAGTGAAGGATGCAAGACAGCTCTAC
>CM029550.1:23180538-23224985 GCA_017141385.1 Sogatella furcifera | reverse complement strand
TAATAAATTGAAGGAATTGCACCTTATTGAATGAATGTGCATTGATACAAGAACGTTTCATGAACGAGAGCTGGTGAAGAAGGAGGAAGAGGTTAGAATCCAGGATGCCAGTATGCAAGCAGTGTTCCCAACATCTGAGATTTGTCAAATATATAAAACATTGAGATGACTTGATCAACTACAAAAAATGATGACATATATACTAATTAATAATAATAGATGAATAATACAATCGATAACATAATTTGTTGATTAATAAATGAAATAACTTGCACATGATGGTGCAGACGACAAATTGGGGCTAGGATGGCCAATTCAGTGAGGAGTGGGTGACCCGGAGTGATTGTGACGTCATTTTGAAACACAACTGATTGTGAGATGAAATCTTACACTATGTGATGTCTTCCAGTTGTTATAATCCACTTTTTAACGACGGCTTTGTAAGCTAACGTCAAATAGAGATATTTCCAACTAATCTGGATATTTGAGTGAGAAATCACTTTTGTTTTGCAGTAAGTAGATACGATTGTTTTGAAAATTACCATGGCAGCGCGAAGACAAAGTCGGGTAGCAATTCATGTATTATTGTTGAATTCAGGCATCATCGCTTGCTGTAAGCTGCACGGTAATTCGTAGATTGTCGTGTACAAATGGAGATTGGCAACAGTGTTATGAGCAATGTAGCCAACGTTGCGGTCTGCACTGATGCGATTGTTCGTGTCCGTTGAGATTTTCAGTCAGCGCATTAGTGGCGTAATAGCGTACAGCGAACAGCGTATTACGCGATGCTCTACTAACGCCCCTCGCTTGCGGTCAATGGCAATCATGGCGAATTTCATCTCACTCTGCGCTAACTATTTCATATGCTTTCGAAATGGCACAGCATGATCGAGTCAATAATTATTGAAAGTGAACATCTCTCAGCAGTATCATTAGTTGATAATTTGGCAAATTTAATTGATGTACTCGAAATTGGTAATCACGAGCATATTACAACCGACGTACAAATAGGATTTATGTGTCGGTGAATAAACACTGAGTCGACCAATTCAAATTCAGTTAACCAACCAAATATGTTATTACTATTAATGTTAAGCTATTATTAACTTAATAATATGCTTTTTTTCGGATTTCTACTATCATATGATTGCAGGTTATGTTATGTTATGTAATTATAATGTTGAGTCATTATAATTATAAGTTACATTGATTACGTTACTATTAATTTATTTATCTCTATATATGAAAGCGAAATGGCACTGACTGATTCATTCATTCATTCATTCATTCATCACCAGAACTAAAAATCCACTGAACCGAATGCGTTCAAATTTGGCAGGCATGTTCAGTTGGACGTTTAGACGCGCGCTAAGAACGGATTTTAAAAACTTTTCAAGGATACGCCAAATATTTTAGTTTTTCTATAGTTTTTCAACGTTTTCTTCATTTTTCGAGAACCAATCGGTAGAAAATGTTGATATTTGGTGGGAAGGTTCAGATAAGGTCTAGAAATGTTGTGTTGAAATATTTTTGCAATCCGTTCAAGATTACGCCAGTAATCAGGTTTTCAAATTTGTAAATGTGTTGCGGGTTGCATATCTTCTGCCTTGATACGACCAATCCTAACTGTAAATTCAATGGTTCAGCGAGATTTTAGATGGAGATGAACTAATTTGATTCTAGATGAACTAATTTGGAAGATCAAGTTTGAATCATTGAATCAAGTTTCAAACTATATATACTTCCGATATACTTCCCAAGGTTACGCTTAATATTAGCGTTTTACTATTTTTTGGAATTTTCGGAGTTTTTCTTAGATTTTTCTAGAACAAATTGGCAGAAAATGTTGAAATTAGGTGAACAGGTCCAGATCAGGTGTAGAAATGCTGAAATAATTTCGAATCCCTTCTGAATGGAGTTTGCAGGCTAGTTCATAATATTCGTACTGTATTGATGTTGTTAATGTTATTAATGATGTTAATTGCACCATGAGGTGGTTTGGTCTTGTACAGAGACGAGAAGAGGGTTATATGGATTATATGAAAACTTCGAAACTCGAATTTGATAGACCGAAAAGAGACTGCTTTGCATTGGAGATTGTAGGAGAGGAGAGACAATAATTATTCATCCAGTCATTCATAGCTTCTATTAGTGGGAAGACCTGAAGATAGTACCACCACGCCACATGTTTCTCTAGACAAGAGACAATGTGTACAGAATGCTGTGAAGGTGTAGAACTGTAGACTACGAGACATGCTTGTCGAACCCATAAGGAATGGGGATGGAAAACAAGAAGATCTTGATGAATTGGTTGATATCGTTATATATTGATTCTGATAATCCAACTTATTCACATCGACCCATTGTCCAAAGTTGGACAATTGTATCCAAATTCATTTCTGTATTTTTAGTGACATTATAGATAGTCAGAATTATAGTGTATTATTATTATAACTATAGATAGTCAAAAGAGTGTAAGAGTATATCCTACTTTGAATCATTCTGGAAAGTATAATTTTCTAGGAAAATGAAGGATTTTCAAATATTCTTCCAACACAGAACTTAAGAACTAAAATTCCAATTTGGGATTGTTAGAATTTAAGGCTTGGCTGTAAATTACCCTAGAACACAATACTCAATTAATCAATAATTCATTTGATCAATTTCCTGCGTGTGTGTGCCCACCTTTAATTGGTGATGCTTTTTTTTATTGGTATGCCTACTCCATGATTTTACCTATTTCTTCAATAGTGCTCATCACACATTCCATAGAAGACTACTTGATATAGAAAAAACTTGGCTTGACCTACTACTAGATACTATGCATTTTTCCAAGCAATGCATTATTAATTTGGATTTGTGGAATTCTACACTGGTGATTCAGGGAAACACAGTACGGTGGGTAATTCATTTAGCACTCTGCTACTCACTGACCTGCTTTTACTGAATGAACACCAACACGTTATTCATTGGCGTGGATAACATACTTCAGCACGAATAATATTCATGTTTCCAAGTGAACTGCAGAGTTCAAAAGTAAAACTATCATTGTATTCTGCGGGGGAATAGAATTTATTATGATGATAATTGAAAGTCTATCTTTATACACGAAATTTGAAATTAATATTTTGATGTGGGAATATTCTAGCATTAGATGATAAATCTATTGGAATCAATGTAAAATATATGAATTCGTTTCAGTAGTATGATTAATTTCAGACGTACCGTTTTCATGTTACCGGTGATTGTGATTTCTATTGTACTTTGCTTCATTATTGTATTCGGCTTTCACCACCTCCAAAAGAAATTGTATGATCATAGTGTGGCCATTGGTTTGAATCTCCTCAAATGTTGTAACATTTATTTCAATTCCTGGGAAGAACCCAACCACTGATTATGACCAATCTTATCACTGGCTACAAGTTCAGTTTAAGTATAATATATCTGCTGCTTTTCACTTTTGTCCCTGTTTATCGTTAAGAATGAATAAAAAAATCGGTTTATAGTTGTGACATGTATCCCAATTCAGTACATAAATGATGTGGAGTCATGGAGTGAGATAAAATTGGTCCAATAAAATGCTAGAGCAACCACTTTTCTATAGGAATCTAGCTTGTACAAGACTACAAGAGTAATTTTTCTTTCAACCTCCGGTCACTCAGAACTAAGGCAGGTAATGATGACAGAACGGAACCGCTTGTTTCTCCTTGGATCATTGTTTGTGACAGAGCTGTAAAATCATGGCCACCTCATTGAAGTTTCTCGCCAAGCGAGAATTGCATTAATTTGACTCAATAAGATAAAATTAATCAACAAGAATTTTTTATTGTGATTTCCAGAAATAGATATGATCAGACGGGAAAATTGCTCACAAGAATATTGAGTTTCAATAAATCAAGAAGCAGGAAACACGTTTTCCCGTAATAGCTCACATTGCAAATTTTTCAATTTCAATGGTTTATTGTCATAAAAAATCATGTACAAAAAATCAAATCAATAATACTCTAAAATGGATAAATGAAAATAAAAACCAAGTACCCTTTTAAAAATCTTTAGAAATATTATTCAAGCAGATACATGTTTTTATTCTCAGATTATTTTTCATGTCTTGGTTTTCTATTTTTGTTCACTTGATAATATTCTCTTTGATAAAAAAATATTTTTGATCTTCAGTCATGTCTTGGTAACTCGGTTTTGCGTAATATCGTTTGAGAGATCTTGGATGCGGTAGTTTTGTACTTGAACAATAAATAGAACAGCTTATGACAAGTGGTGTTCGGTGACCAAAGAATGACATTATTTTGGCAGCTTTTGCCTGACGTCCTTTGTCCCATGTGTCGGTCCATTTGTCAAGCCTACGATAACATGTTCAACAGCAGCCCAGCCAACCACGTCATTCCTTCCAAACTCTTGCTTGCATTGTAAGCGGAACATTTTGAGTGTTCTTGTCAAAATAAAGCCTTCAAGCATTTAGATGTTGATGATGTGGTTGATGGACATAGGATGAGGAGACTAGAATTTGTTAGGGCCACGTTCATTAATCATGAAGTTGAAAGTCAATAGTTTTTGAAACTCTATGACAGTTACAAGTTTCTTTGGTTCTAATAAAATATGTAATTGAAAGAAGCAAATTGTCAGTAAACTAATGAAAAAAGGTGATTAGAACAGTAAGCGTTCAAGAAATTGTTAGTTGGTTTCTCACTTCAAACATTGATTGATTCCACAATCCAATTTTACCTTGGAACATAATGTAAAAATTTATTTCGAGAATTGTATAATTTTTCATCCCATTCACAATAGAGTGTCTCTTTGGAGCTTGGTTGTGAAATAATAATACTCCCCACCTCATATTATTTTGTTGGTTGGATTCAATTGGAGTCGGAATTTGTTCTCTCGAGGGCAATTTAAAATAAATGAAACTAGTCGAAATATAAGTTTCGCAACACTCAAGAATGCAGCCAACTATTGGGAAACATATTAAATTGATACGTCGCAATGTTATATGGGGGAAATACTTGAAGCGGAGACGGAAATTCAGTTAGGATCTAATTCGGTGGGTCACTAAATAAACGATGGGAAATTTAGAAGGGAAAGTGGTGTAGGGGTGAGAAGATTCCGAGGAAGAGGAGTACAGAGGAGGGAGAGGAAGAATATGGAGAGGAGGAGGAGAATTTGGAGGACGCAGTGGTCTCACCCTGTTTCAGCTAATAAATGACCGTGCCATAAAGCGTGAATAACAGTGTCAAGACATGCACTCGTGCCCACACTCCACCCCAACTAAGTCCCCATCAAGTCATGAGCTCAACTTTTTTTGAAATGGCCTCCTAACGTTTTTAAAGCCTTAGCTACACTTCATGGCTCAACACACACACACTTTTTAGCGCGCTAGTTAACTAAGTGAGACGCATTCTCACCCTCCTGACGATATAATTCATCAGCAGTTTTGAGTTTTCTGGTATGCGCATGCTTTTTATTTATGTCAAGATCCGCGATGAAAAATTGATATCGACACAACATATAAACAGGAAAACTCAAGCCTTATGACAGCGACATCACTGAAATCTATATTATTTACTATAACCTATTTACTACTGTAATACAGATGGGCTACTTCCAACTACAGTGACTATATAAGACTTCCAACTAGTTAGCTCGATTTAGATGATTCTTGAAACTATTATGGTATTTTATTTAATAGCCTATTCTTATTATGAAAATTCAATTATTTAAAGTTTACGCTAGAGAATTTCAGTTTCTTCATGGTTTCGTACTGATTATAGCTACAATCTTACAGAGTCTGCCAATAAAATTTTAAAATGTAGTTTGTATATTGTATATTATATATTGTATTTACAATATATGGATATCCACATTGGAACACTCACAATACAGTATTAAAATGGAATTGCGTTATCACCAGCAGCTTCATATCTACTTAGCTGCTAGTTACTATCTAGTTATACAGAACATTGATGTGAAACCAGCTTCAAGCTGTACAGCAAGTCACTTGACAAAATCTTCTACATTATAAATAAGGAGAAATAGATTGGATACTGAGAAGATTGAAACCCAGAAGAGATCAATAATACAAGTCTATTCACCTCACACAATAAAACAAAATTCATTTACCTCACTTTACTCATTGCGGTGCCTAAATCAGGTTCAACTACCTCAAAACAGATGTATCCCAATTCCTTCCTTATTGAGAATGACTCATATCTCCTCTTACTGACGCATGAGTGAAGGATAGAGGAATTAAGGGTAGAGGGAAGGATCACTTCCCTCTAACCTCATTCTATTCTTGAATATTCTCAATGAGGATAGTTTCCTCAATATTCACTCAATTAGTCCAATTTTAAATCAGTGAAATGGCATAATTCTGATGGACTCAATAGACCTACGATATTGATAGCAGGAAATAGAATCACTCACAGTACAATTCGATGGAAATGGTGATGGAGAGCGGAGGCACAAGGCGTGTATTGGATGCCTGACAGGTGAGCAGCGCCCCTAGATGTTTGCGCTGCAGCTGCTCCAGCACGAGTACGTTACGGACCCGGTCGGCCGTCATCGGCTCGTCTCCGTCATCCAACGACACGCCGTCTCGCCACCAGCTCACGCGCGGCGTCGGGCGACCTGCACAAAAACATCAACAACATTCAAGTTCAAATTCGAATTCTGAAAATTTCAACAGACTGTATGGGAAATGTGCATTGTATTGCGGAATGAGGTTTCGCCCCTAGATCTAATAAAATTTATATTACATTAATAAGATTCATGTCAGCTTCATGAGTCAATAAATGAGCTGATGCGGCATTAATATATGGGCTACTACAAAGCTACGAAATTTGAAAAGAGAATTATTGTATCTTTCAATTTATTTAATTTAGCATTAGCCAATTTATTGTCTCACGAATCCGATATTGGTGTTATATTATCTTCATAATGAATCACCCACATAACATATTTCATCAGATGTAACAGATATAGAAATTATTTCAATATAATCACTAAAGCACTCCATGAATTGAATTAGATTTCAAATATGAGTGACAATTATTATAGCATAACATGTTTTCGATTAGTTACAAACGATTCATAAGAATAACAATAATATCCTAGTATGGTTGTGTTTCAAGTCGAATTGGAGACCTGCATTCGAATAGGCTTGCTATGAGGTAGATAAATTCAATCAGGAAAATTGAGCGGAAACTTTTGATCTCATTCATACACAACAAAAATTAACATCAGGTATGATTTTTCAAAATATTAATAAATTTATGTGACAAAAACAGTGAATATGAAGAGATTCTCTTTATATTAACTGGCAGAACTTAGTGGATAAAATATTATTCTATAAGTAGAGGAATTTGAAAATTCAAGAATTCAATGATTCGCAACTCTTACATTTTTCTGAGGGTGATGCCCACATAAGCTCTTAGGTCTGTGCGTAGGTAATGAGAGGCATGATGATGAGAGATGACGACTACTTTTCAGACAGTTGGGACAGACCGCTAATTTTATTTTATTTTTTTATTTTATTCAATTCTTCACCTAAAAATCACAAAGCAGAGCTAAGCTCTAGTGATGTGTGAAATGTCATTTAATTATTCTAAATGGAAAAAAGAAAGAATAGGAGAAAGAGAAGAGATAGAAAGAAAAACAATGAATGTGGATCACTATAACCCACTGCCATACCCCAATCCAAGGCAACCCATCTATTACATAAATAGAACACTAGCAGTGACCATACTATATTGGCAAAACATGTAAAGGCTATCTTCTCAAAAAAACTCCTCAACTTTATAGGGACGCATACCTATGAGAATGGTTTTTAATTTTTTTTTAATAAACCAGGAGTAGCACTTTCCTTGATTATCTGTGGTAGGAAATTATAAACCTTGATGCAGGCCCGGACTGGCCCGCCGGCCCACCGGCCCGTGGGCCGGTGCGCCCTTCAATCTTGCGCCCCTTGCGCCCTCGAGTAACCTATATATAATCGAAATATGCTCCAGATAATTTATTGAGATACAAATTTCAACTTGAAGTTCCTGTAGAGAATATCAAATGTCGAAATAGAGTGTGCATGAAAGAATCATCTATAAATTTTATTTACAAAGTGAGAAATTGAACCACCTCCTTTTATTCTTGGTAGCGTATTGATAATTTGCCTGTCGCACGAGGGCGCCCAGTAGCTAAGGCTGGGACCCCACAAATTCTCTAAGAAGCACTCCATTCATGAGACAAAATTGAGTTAAAATTTAAATGAATGAAGTATATCATTTTCAATCTGTCAAAAAATCCTCAATTATTATCGCTATTCATAGCTGCAATAATCCTCAAATCCGCTTATTTGTTTCTTATTTTTCTCTAATTTCCAATTTTATAATTTTGAGATGGCCTTAGAAGGGTACTTTAGTGTCTAAAATCTTATGCAAAGTGAGATATTGAATGCAACCAGTTAGGAGCTTGTAACTTTGATGATTATTGAGATGATGAGCGAAATAAGATGATATAAAACTCAACTTCAAAGGAATAGGAATAGAATAGCATGTTGTTGACGGGTTTCAAACTTGGTAATATTGTTGAAAATTGATTCTAAATAAAATGTTCAGTAGGTAATTTTTTGTCTAAAACGCACCCAAACCTACAAATCAGGATTTGAAGAACACCGAACAGACGAAAAAAGTTTTTTAAAAGATTGAGGTTTGATTAATAATAATATAAAACCTTCACTTCATTAAACCTTCACTTTGGGGAGCTCTTTGGGGGGAGTGATAACGCGCCGGTCTGATAACCAAAGGTTCAGAGATTCGATCCTCAGCCAGGGAACAGTTTTTTGACCACACCACAATCACATAAATACGATCACCACGTCTTTCAAACAGGACGATAAGCCGTCGGTCCCAACTGCCTAAAAATTGGTTGTCATATCTCATCATCATCCCTCTCATAACTCACGCACAGGGCTAAGAGCTCATGTGGGTATCGCCCTCAGAAAAAATATCAGAAGCTAGCAGGTCCTAATCATGACAAAAGGTGTTGTCAGCTGATGTTATTTGTGCTGGATACATATGGTTAAAATCGTAGAATTGCTTCTGTTCAATTTATTAGCCAATCAGACGGCTTGTTGAATTTGGAGGCGTGACTACGACAGAATCGCCTCCACTTGTTAGTTATTTTCAAACTTTTCCGGATCGGAGGAGTGAAATAATTTGATGATCAATTAATAATTAAGAAAAAACTTATTCAGAGGAAATAATCAACCTTCTGCGATCCATCCAAAGCACTAAGAGCCTCCTTATTCAGTCCAAACACAGCATTGTCAATACCTCTACCCCTCCTGAATCCAAACTGGGAATCACAGAAAAGATTATTTCTCTCAAAATAGGAATTCAACTGAATATGAACTGCTCTCTCAAATATTTTTGAAAATACCGTTTCCAGAGAAATTGGCCTGAAGTTTGACATTTCCTGTGAATCACCCTTCTTATACAGTGGCTTTATGGATGAGAATTTTAGTAAATCTGGTCTTCTGAACGACAAATTGATAACATGTGAGAGAGGTTTTGAAATAAGCTGAGCAGTTCGTTTCAAAATAAATGTTGGAATTCCATCCCACCCTGATGATCTGCTATTTTTCAAACCATTGATAATATTAAGTACCTCATCACATGTTATTTCTTTGAATTGGAAAGCTGATTTAGGCTTATTATGGGGAGCATCAAAGGTCCTCTTATATCTCCTACCACCAGCCGAATCCCTTGAAGACAAGTTTATATATCCTTCAGAAACTGTATTAAAATACCTATTGAAGGAATTGGCTACCTGTTGTGGATCAGATATCAAACTGGAGCCCATCTTGAGTATTGGACAAGGACTTGCAGTTTTATTAGTACCAAGTGTATTTTTGATAACCCTCCAAGTTAGTTGTCTTTGTTACATTACTGGAAGAAGTAATGAGATAGTCAATCTTCCTTTTTGTCAATCTATTTCTTAAAATATTCCATAGTGGTAGGGTTAGGATTGCAATGCAACATCTCAAGAATTTCCCTTTAGCGTTTACATGATACCTTAATACCTTTAGTCAGCCATCCCCTAAAAGCTCTGTCACCAGTGTTCACCTTGAATGTTTTCAATGGAAAAGACTCCAAGAAACATTGTCTATAACTATGAAAAAACCTGCCAAAACCCTCCAAACAGGAAGTGGCTCTCAAACAAAGTCTTCCTTTCCAACAGTGAGGTAAAATTTTCAATAGCAGATTCTGGAAAATATCTTTTACTTACATAGGAGCCTTTAATTTTCAAAGCAGCTTCAGAAACCTGAAAGAACAATGCATGATGGTCTGACAACCCAATATCCAGAGTAGTACAATTCAAATTACTTACTTCTAAGTTTGTCAAAATAATATCTATGCAAGATATAGATGTGTGATTGCATTGAACTTGAACTCTTGTAGGGGAATTATTCATAGGTCCAAAATGATAAGAAGAACATAGATTCAGGAACTTTTTACTATTATTAGACTTTTGATCCAATATATTAATATTAAAGTCACCACAAACAAATATACTCTTCTTTATTGATTCAAGACGTAAACTTTTAAAAAGCAATTCATGACTAAATAAAAATTCCTTGAATGAAGCATTGGGTGGCCTATAGATTGAAACAATAACAGTGCCCCTTCCTTGTTGAAAACAATCAACCCTCAACTCCACTGCCGAAATCTCAAGCAAACACTCCACTGACAAACCGCCAATATCATCTCTCACTACATAAGACATTTCATCCCTGAGTAGAACTGCAACTCCTCCTCTAGCCTTATTTTTCCTACAAAAAAGAGACCTCAAGGAATAGCCAGTGAGAGAGTTCAGGATACCTGAATTTGCCGCCTTCAGCCAATGCTCACTCAGATTGCCAACAGTCTAAGCTTATATGTTTCAAAGGTAGCCTCTATTTCATCAATTTTCCCTGCAAACCCCTGGATATTCAAACACATAACATATGACCTGTCGAATCCATTCAGATCCATAATCTCACCTTGTTCCACCCATTACTTTCATCTATTAAGGACTCTTGCTCTGTTAACTCTACACAATTATTTACCTCTGTCATAAAATTCACCTCTTTTGTAGAAGTGTTGTCTATATTCCTCTTCTAAACATTATCTTTATTCATGTCATTTATTTGCCTTGATAAATAATTCCTATCATAGTTGTCATGACTAATCAGTTTAAATCAATCAGGTCACATGTCTCAACAGATTGAATGTTGTGTGAAGGTTGTATGGTGTCTTCAAATGCAATTACATTATTCTTTTTCTGCTTGTAAAGACTGCAGTTTTCATGCGTCTGTTCTATCTACTCTCTTTTTTCTGTTATGATACCCGCTATCAATTTGCATACTGTTTTCTTTCCCAACCTGTTCATATGTAGGCCTTGCCGAGTATGCTTAGTCGGTTCAAACATCCAGAGATCAACAATTTTAACGTTGCTCACATACTGAATTTTTCTGATGGCTCTATTCAGTTTAGTAATCATCAAATTTATGTGTGAGTCCGCAAATAAGTCGTACCTGTGAGGAATAGTAGTAATCATTAAATTTCTATTAGCATGTTCCTCCATACCCCTGACCAGCCACCTCAGATACACTTTAATATGATTCTCAGAAAAATCATCAGTGATACTATTTGTACCTCCTATTATAACCGTCCATTCATTTTCCCCATTAGGACTAGTTGTTGTCTGAAAATCGTTTAATATAGATTGACATATTTTTTCAATAGGAGCTCCAGGAGCTACAAATGAGCTGCAAGTAATATTTGAGGGCAAGGCCTGATCCAGCAACTCACGGACTCCCCTCCCATGACTATCCGACCATATGTTAATCTTCACTTCATCAGATCTCCTAAGATTGCTCATACTACTTCTGCATGAAAATTTATCTGTGGAATTCATTTGGATCGGTTTCATTTCTTTGAATAGAGCAATATCATTTGCTAGATCACTAATTGTTTGCTGAAGACAACAATTTGTCTCGTCTGTTCTGATTATCTGTTGGCGACTCTCCAACAGATCTCGCTGTAGAGCCATAATATCTTCTTGAAACCTATCATCAACATTTTTTAAATAATCAACAGATTTGCGATGCAGATTCAATTATCGTTTCCTCCGAAAGACTGGATGGCCGTCTTTCACACCCATGTGACGTGATTAACTGCATTCAGGACAAGACGCATTTCAAAGGCTGGTAACATTTTGAGAGCTTGGGATCTGTCGTTGTTTAAAATCCATTAAAAAAGAAAAAAAAATCAGGGTCACGATTGAAAATAACGATTTGGAAGCTAATTATTGTAGAACTCGATTCCGTAGTGTTATAGATATTAAATAGAAATAGATAATGAACCGCTCATATTGTGAAATACAGATCTATTAATGTACATTGTACATCAACCACTGCAAGTGAATGAATGTTAGAAAAGAGTATAGGTATAAACGGTGAATTCATGGGCTGAGGGTTGTGATGAATTCAGAGGTCTCCAGGGATAGCGAAGTCAGAGATAAAATTTAGTTAGCTTGGCAGAGTTCTGAATGTTTTATAACCACAAGCTTCCGTCAGTAATCTGTGGAGACACATGACTGATAATATTCGGGTTCGATTTTAAAGTTGGTACGTTATTTCAACTGACAATACACATAAATGCCAAAGCCAAAATAGAACTTTATATTTCATCAGGAACATGATATTTTGATCAATAAATAATCATAAACTACGAAAGGACACGACGGATTCTGGAGAGATGACTTCCAAGAGAAGCCGACTTCAAATTAGATATTATTTTTCCTCGTTTTATTTTTAGTCATCATATTATATTTTTGTGCTTGATGAATATTATAATAAAATTTCACCGTTACCAGCTAAAATTTTCCTAGAATAAAGGATAATTGGAGAAACAATATGACGATTATGAGGAATGTTTGGCGTAATAATTATGCATGCGTTCCCGTTAAAGAAACCTTAGCGGTAAAAATAAGATGAGATAATGAATGAAAGAAAACCCTAGCAACGAGGATACTCGAAGCATCGCGCGGGCTATGCCGAGAAAAAGAGAAGATTAAATTGAATTTTTAATTGGTAGTCTTTTAATTGGAGTACATCATTAAGCCCACTCACCTTGTGAGCTTCATGAGAGTATATACAATACCAGGCACATATTGCTATGATCTTTCAAAAAAGAGCTCAGTTGTACTTTGATGGAAAAGCGCTTCAGCTGCTGTAACTTCAGCTTCAACTTGAAAACAAAAAACCGAAAGTCTGTCAGATACAAGATGCGATACTCATTAACAGCGTAGTCAACATAATATGAGATGTATCCTCCTCTTCAACCTCAGTTAATCCTAAAAACTGAAAGAGCGACTCTACTCGAGAAAGATGGTAATGTTCCTACATTCTACAAGCAGTGAAAAAGCAAAAAGTCGAACATTCCAAATGGATTCACTAAATGTTTAGTCCACTCTACAAAAAAAAAAAAAAAAACATTATTAATCAACCTTGAAAGTTGTTTTGTATCAATTATTCTGTTATCAATTTATTGTCAGGTCATATTTTAGTAGAAATTTTTTTATCGTACGAAAACAAGAATGTACAAGTTAGAAAAGGAAGGTATTCTCAATCTACATGTAGAGGATCATGTAAACATGCGCTCATTGAGAATACAAAACCTAAAAATACTTATAAACGTATGCATATGATTTGCCTACTCATAGAATAAGATAACTTCTCTTGAATACTCGTAGATAGTTTCATCATTGCGGTTATGTAACATGCAATTCATTTTGGTACTTGAAGACCTTAAAAGTTTGGTGAATATCCAACAAAACTTCACAATGATTTGGATCTATAAAAAAATTCTGAAATAAGGATAACATTATAATAGAGACATCCTCTACACTCAGTCTTCCAGTCGAACTCATATCGGGATGAAAATCTGATTTTTTTTAACATCCACATTGAAATACCTAGAAATGGTAAAAGACCAATATTGTTATCGAGATGATGTTGCAGGATGGCATGTTGATCAGAACTGGCATGAAAGTACTCATCGAAATGTGATTGACCTTACCGCGCTAGTTCACGACTTCCAATAGAGATTGTGAATCGATTTGAGATGTCAACGTTGTTGTGAGAATGTGAGAAGACCATGGTATTCATGAAGGGAGATTTCCTCCCATCCCTTGAGCCAAATATGAAATAATTTGAAGTGGGAAGGGTTGAGGTATCTCAACATTGCCTCTCTGCTTCTTATTCTCTTGCTCTCTCTGGGACAAAATGGAATGCAGTGCTGATGAAATTGTGAGGATATGATACGGGTGACAAAGTGGAATTTGAGAGTGCATAGAATTTGTGTGGGAGGAGAGGTGGTAGCCTCTCGTGGAGCAGATGAGAAATCTCTAACGATAAGGAATCAAGAAGAGAAAAGAAAGGAGAGTAGCGGATAAGTAGAACAGAATAAGGAGAACGAAAAAGAAGCTCTCTTCAAGAAGAAGTGAAGTGAGAGAATAAGTAAGAAGTGAGGAAACAGAGAATGGTAAGGAGGTGCAGAAAGAGGATGAAGAGAGGAAACGAAGAGAATTAGGAGGAAGGAGGATAATATTGATGAGAATGGGTGGAAAGGAAGGAAACAAACAGAGGATGAACAGAAGAGGACATACTAACTAAGAGTAGGATGGGGACGAATGAAAAGAGTGATAAGGAGCCGGAAGAGTAGAAGAGAAAGGTGGAAGAGAATGCTAGAGAGAATATGTTCGAAGAGAAGAGATAAGAAGGAAGAGGAGAAAGAGGAGAAAGAGGAGGAGGAGGAGAATGAGGAGGAGGAAGAGGAGGAGGAGGAGGAGGAGGAGGAGGAGGAAGAGGAGAAAGAGGAGAGAAAGGAGAGGGAGAAGAGTGAGAAGAGGGAGAAGAGGGAGAAGAGGGAGAAGAGGGAGAAGAGGGAGAAGAGGGAGAAGAGGGAGAAGAGGGGGAAGAAGGAGAAGAGGGAGGATGAGGAAATGAAGGAGAAATAGGAGGAGAAAAAAGAGAAAGAGGAAAAGCAAAAGGTGGAGGTAGTCGTGGTGAAGGTGCAGAATAAACAGAATAGGTGAAGGAAGAAGCGGGTGAGTAAGATGAAGAAGGAGGTAGAGAAGGTAAGGCGGAAGAGAAAAAAGCAGTGGGGTAGAGGATAGAGAAGTTGACGAAGAAGCGGTGAAGTAGGATGACGAAGGGTTTAAGGATGAGAAGAAGAAAGGAGAGGATCGGATTTTTTTTAATGAAGAAGAAGAGAGGAGTGGAGGACGAACGAGAAGAGAGAACAGGAGGAGTTGGGAGAAGAAGATGAGATATCTTCTTAGAAAATCGAGGAGCGATGAAAGGTTGAACGAGATAAAGATATGAGTCGGTTGTCAAGTGATTTAAGAGATTGGCACTGACGAAGAAGAGCTCCCAGTGAACAGGAATGCGGTGAGGCTGGTGCTTGATATACCTTTGATTCAGGAAAGAATGAAATGTTGAGACACTAGAAAAAGCAAAGGCATTGTTCCACTATTGATTGATTGATTCGATTTTCATTTGATTTGTTGTCTTATCTCTTCGAAAACTCCAAACAAGTATTCACAGTTCTCAAATCTCACATCTTCACAGTATTCGAGTAATCACATCTTCAAAATTTTAAATAGATAAAAACGAAATGGCACTGACTGATTCATTCATTCATTCATCACCAGAAATAAAAATCCACTGTACCGAATGCGTTAAAATTTGGCAGGCATGTTCAGTTGGACATTTAGACGCGCGCTAAGAACGGATTTTAAAAACTTTTCAAGGATACGCCAAATATTTTAGTTTTTCTATAGTTTTTCAACGTTTTCTTTATTTTTTCGAGAACCAATCGGTAGAAAATGTTGATATTTGGTGGGCAGGTTCAGATAAAGTCTAGAAATGTTGTGTTGGAATATTTTTGCAATCCGTTCAAGATTACGCCAGTAATCAGGTTTTCAAAATTGTAGATGTGTTGCGGGTTGCATATCTTCTGCCTTGATACGACCAATCCTAACTGTAAATTCAATGGTTCAGCGAGATTTTGGATGAACTAATTTGGAAGATCAAGTTTGAATCATTGAATCAAGTTTCAAACTATATATACTTCCCAAGGTTACGCTTAATATTAGCGTTTTACTATTTTTTGGAATTTTCGGAGTTTTTCTTAGATTTTTCTAGAACAAATTGGCAGAAAATAATGAAATTAGGTGAACAGGTCCAGATCAGGTGTAGATATGCTGAAATAAATCTCGAATCCCTTCTGAACGGAATTTGCAGGCGAGCGAAGCGAACTCACACTGCCTATACTGTCGGGGGTCCAGGGGGCGGAGCCGGCGAACGAAGCGACCTTGCCGGCTAGTTCATAATATTCCTACTGTATGGATGTTGTTAATGTTATTAATGATGTTAATTGCACCATGAGGTGGTTTGGTCTTGTACAGAGACGAGAAGAGGATTATATGGATTGTATGAAAACTTCGAAACTCGAATTTGATAGACCGAAAAGAGACTGCTTTGCATTGGAGATTGTAGGAGAGGAGAGACAATAATTATTCATCCAGTCATTCATAGCTTCTATTAGTGGGAATACCTGAAGATAGTACCACCACGCCACATGTTTCTCTAGACAAGAGACAATGTGTACAGAATGCTGTGAAGGTGTAGAACTGTAGACTACGAGACATGCTTGTCGAACCCATAAGGAATGGGGATGGAAAACAAGAAGATCTTGATGAATTGGTTGATATCGTTATATATTGATTCTGATAATCCAACTTATTCACATCGACCCATTGTCCAAAGTTGGACAATTGTATCCAAATTCATTTCTGTATTTTTAGTGACATTATAGATAGTCAGAATTATAGTGTATTATTATTATAACTATAGATAGTCAAAAGAGTGTAAGAGTATATCCTACTTTGAATCATTCTGGAAAGTATAATTTTCTAGGAAAATGAAGGATTTTCAAATATTCTTCCAACACAGAACTTAAGAACTAAAATTCCAATTTGGGATTGTTAGAATTTAAGGCTTGGCTGTAAATTACCCTAGAACACAATACTCAATTAATCAATAATTCATTTGATCAATTTCCTGCGTGTGTGTGCCCACCTTTATTGGTGATGCTTTTTTTTATTGGTATGCCTACTCCATGATTTTACCTATTTCTCCAATCAATCAGATTGAAACATTATTGTTTCAGTACTAGATACTATGCATTTTTCCAAGCAATGCATTATTAATTTGGATTTGTGGAATTTTACACTGGTGATTCAGGGAAACACAGTACGGTGGGTAATTCATTTAGCACTCTGCTACTCACTGACCTGCTTTTACTGAATGAACACCAACATTGGCGTGGATAACATACTTCAGCACGAATAATATTCATGTTTCCAAGTGAACTGCAGAGTTCAAAAGTAAGCCTATCAGTGTATTTTGCAAGGGAATAGAATTCATTATGATGATAATTAAAAATCTATCTTCATACTGTCAGGGAGCAATTATCAAGGGGCTAATCATTACGAGAAAGTTGGAAAATATGTACTAGAAATTAAGAATTACTTACATGAATTGTATACTGAAATATTTATTATTTCACAAACTGATTCCATTCACATTCTTTGCAATTTATTTTGTAATAATTGCACTGCAATACTATTATTGAAATGCACTACAATTATTATTGTTTACCTGGAACTGTGGTTAGAATGGCTCTTGCCAAGTACTGAACTGTCAATCACGTTATCAACAGCTGATTAGCAACCCGGTGTCTGTAACCATTAGTTTTAAAAATTGTCTGTGATAACAAAATCTGCTCATTCCTGCCCTTTTATTTGCTATTTATTGTATTTGTATTTGTTTGCTCACTCATGTGACAAATTTATTTTTTGCTTGATTTGAATTTTTTCTTTCTCTGCCTCACCTGTGTTGGTCTTTTTCCTCAAGTAGATGGCAAATTCCTATTGGATAATTGCCTTACTGAGGGTCCTTTCTTTTTCTTATTGGCCAAATTAGGTCACGTGGGTTTTAGTTCTTCTAGAAAGTTCTAATTCCTAATTTCCTCCTTGAGGAATTTTACCTCGTGGCAGACGAGAACCTACCCTTGAACGAGAAGGATCACCAACCAGGATCCCCTAAATTTGAAAGCTTTAATAATTCTAAATGTCTTAAATGTAATTATTGTTTGAGTTCCTATTTTTGTTAATTGTCCCCATCAAGTCTTTGTTCTCCATGTAAATTCTTCTCACAATAAAAATGTGCCTGTGATAAATTGGAAACCAGTGAAAGTCATCGTCAGTGCAAAGTGTCTGTGATTTAAGCTGAGCTCAGCGCTACGATATATTGGTGAGCAATCAACAAGATTTTATTAAACTCTCCAAAAATTATCAACAGCATCAATTCAAATTAATTTATTACCTGTGAATGAAGAACAAGGACTTTCCTTCAAATCACTGTGTGGACCTTAGGCCAAAGCCTAATTCAATTCTAAAAAACTTTTTAACAGAAATTAACATTTTTGTCATCAATTTAAATTCAATTTTTTATTATTCAATTAATGATCTTCGATTTCATACTTCTGAATTGGCTAATAAATCTCAGTCTTTATTCAAACTGGTGTTACAATAATTTTTTCCCACTCAATTGTCGCCAGGTATTAGGTACTTTGACATACTGTCATTTATTATTTCAATTTCCACCCACATACTCGACAGGTGAATCAAACACCCAAGAGTCCCTGGGGAATATTTTCAATTTAATTATCTGGTGTATGAATAATACCCAGTTTTCAATAAATCTTCTCTGCAATCAACTGATTGATCAAATCAATATATTAATCTCAGTGAATTTATACTTGCTTGTTCTCTCTGTTGCCAACGACTCCATAAATTCTTGTGGAATTCCATTCAGCTGGAGAGCTCTTAATAAATTTAATATTACTTCAACCATAATTCAATATTTGAGGTATCTATCCTCGTTGAAATTAATTAATTATTTTGCGAATTCCCGGGTGATTGAAATATATTCCTATTGGGGAGGCGTTGGGGATTTGAGAGACTATTTAAATTTAAGTAGTATTAGGTTCTACTGGGATCATCGGAGTCATCTGGATATCAGCTCCACGAACGTCTCCAAATCTTCAAATAATTCTTGGTCGGAAAGTGGTCAGGAATTCGCAAATAGAAAAACATTTACGAATTTATTACTTGCCCATCATCCGACTGAGAATTGTTTTATTGTGTCAGCTGCTACGGAGGGAGTCGTCCAACACCAACCAAGCCTACCAACGGCATCCGGCCAAATTAATAAAACTTCGAAATTACAGGTTTTATTAGGGATTCCCAAAATAGTCAGTTACAATACACATCTGAGATAATGCGGCTATTACGAAATTTGAAATTAATATTTTGATATGGGAATATTCTAGCATTAGATGATAAATCATTCAGGGAACCAGCCATTTAGGGTAAATCATTTAGGTTTGTCCCAGTGGTAGAGAGCGTCTAATCGGTGAGATTAGATAAGCGACGTGCCTCTACCACCACTGCTGTAACGGTGACCGGTTCCTCTGAATTCAATTCATGAGCCTCAAAAATCGCTTCCCGGTGGTTCGGAACCCACCTAAAGCAGCAGGTCCATTCATCTCTCATCATCATCCTTCCCATTACCCACGCACAGGCCCAAGAGCCCATGTGGGCATCACCCTCAAAAAAAAAAATCTATTGGAATCAATGTAAAATATATGAATTCGTTTCAGTAGTATGATTGATTTCAGACGTACCGTTTTCATGTTACCGGTAATTGTGATTTCTATTGTACTTTGCTTCATTATTGTATTCGGCTTCCACCACCTCCAAAATAAATTGTATGATCATAGTTGGTCATTGGTTTGAATCTCCTCAAATGTTGTAACATTTATTTCAATTCCTGGGAAGAACCCAACCACTGATTATGACCAATCTTATCACTGGCTACAAGTTCAGTTTAAGTATAATATATCTGCTGCCTTTCACTTTTGTTCCAGTTTATCGTTATGAATGAATAAAAATTCGGTTGGCAGTAAATGTTGAAATTAGGTGAACAGGTCCAGATCAGGTGTAGAAATGCTGAAATAAATTTCGAATCCCTTCTGAACGGAATTTGCAGGCGAGCGAAGCGAGCCTGTTTGTCTCAGCTGTCACTGACAGAGGTTTTGCTCACTCACTTACACTGCCCATACTGTCGGGGGTCCAGGGGGCGGAGCCCCCTTGCTAGGCGGAGAAGGCGAGCGAAGCGAGCCTGCCGGCTAGTTTTAAATAGAAATCAAATTGAAAGTCTTGAAATTCGAAGATGGTCTAATACAAAATAACACAAAACAACTGAATAATCAGAATAACACAGAATAACTGAATAATACAAAATAACTGAATAATCATTTCCATTAAGAGGCTCCTCAATGAAATTTGAAATGAGTATTTAAACTCTAACATTTAATCATAGGAAAATATATTTTTCTAATGAAATTCAGTCTAATGCGGTGATATGAATGTTGTCGTTTCAAAGGAGTACATTGATGAATTTCAATAATTGGTTAAAGTATCAACAGAAATTGGATGTCATGGCTAAACTCTGTCATCTTGAATATTGGAAATCATATTCAATGAAGATTCTTCCAGTAATAATTAGAGGAGTTGAGTTTTTATCTTGAATGGAACTATTTATTTTTCCTGATAGGACTCAATACTAGGACTCCACGGCTGGTAAAGATGGAGTTTCAGGGCTCGAGAATTATTATTACATCAAGTAAGAGAAAGCATACGAAGTTCGACTGCTCGATGTGAGTTCATTGGTAAATGTGACTCTCTGAAGTCCAATCAATCGAATCGAACGAAAGTCAATAAGAATAGACAAGTTGAGAGTTTAACATCTTGATCATCTATTGAAATACCTTAATACCTAAAGCATTGGCAATGATTATTCAATTGGAAGATTGTGTTATGTACGCAGTTTATTTAATTGGATCTCATTAAATTTCAAGTTGAGGACGGAAATTCTATTGAAAAATAATCAGGTAGAAACTAATCTACAAGTTCAGTCTCACCAAGTATAAACTCAATTATTCAAGCTTGACTGATGAATAAAAATCATTTCGAAGTTACAGTATATATATTCAACGATAATGGAAGTTGAGAGGCTTGTGGTGGAGTACAGTATTTGTTAGGATGAATCTGGAGTTTGTAGCTCACTCCGTCTTTAAACACAATCTCAAGGACTCCGTCAGCTTAGAGGAAAGCAAGAATTTATCCAACCTTGAAATTTGATAACTGTTTGAGGTCAGTGTTCCAGCCAAGAACCTGATTATAACTTTGTTAATTATAAACAGCTCTAATTGTTAGCAATCGCATCTCCTAGCTCGTCTTCGCATAACATTATCTTGTTGAATTAAACAGTTTGTGTTTCAAAGCTGAAAACGCTCTTTTCTTCAAAAGACAAAATAAACTAACACACTAAATGAAACTTGAGCAAGATGAACTGGATGAATATTAGGAACATACTGTATCAGGTTTCAACAAAGACTGTACGTTATAAAGAGCTTAAATTATATCGATAAGATTCCCACATTATCCATACATTCTTTCTCGCCATTATTATTTCTGGTGAGCAGAATCACAATTGACTTGATAGGCCATCCAACCACCAATTTTAGAATATATACTTTTCATATCCACTGCTGCCCATTGTTTCAGCTCCAGTTTATCAGGAATGAATGGTGTTTTAAAAATCGAAACAGTTACTGTTAGTTACAGTTACTATTAATTGGTTTTGAAAATTGTTGGCTTTAGTCCAAGAAAATTATGTCTTTCTTCACCGCAAAATCAAGAGCCACACAATATGCAAATTTTGTGCTGTTCCTTGAAATTCCAATCAATAAGAAACATGTTATTCCATAATTTATTCATTATTCATTATTCATAACATAGTATTATTCATTAATTCATATAACAAACTGATAATCGTCTGAATCTTGAATAGATAAATTTTATAGATGCCATGAAAAAATGAATTCCAAATTTAATATTGAATGAATAATATTTCCAGTGTCATTTTTACCTCCGATAGCGAAACAAGTGAGCTGCAATGAAGAGCCTTCCACAGTTGGTCCGGCTGCCGTTAGAATCGCTCTGCCTGTTTGATCTAGAACTTCCAATTTCTGTGGTGGCACTGTAACACAAAAATAGAAATGAATTAATCGAATTTTTTTTATAATTATTCGTGTATTATGTAAAAAATACTCTTGAGAGAGTAGTAATAATCACAGTATTCCAACAGCAACGTTTAACATTTGATTGACTTATTTCAAAATTCAATTGATGACTAACGATAATATTCTCATAATATGAGAACATGAATGAAAACGCTATCACCCTAATTTTCCTCACACTAGGTCTACAATTATTGACGTTTTTTCAATCTATTCTATTACTTAAGACAGGCCAGAGAATGGTCCTCAAACAGGCCTGAATTCGTCGATTTGATCATTGTGATAGAGATCATTTTACATTCAGAACTTTTATCCCATAGGCCTACATCATATTTTATAGTAATTTCACCTACACTAGAAAGTCTGTCTTTAACAAAGCAACATTACTCTTTTGAAACTCTATTGACTGCGAAACTTGTTAAAACTAATGTTCAAAGGAGCTTTCCAACAACTATTGACTATCCGGTTTCAGAGTTTATTTTAATTATTACATATTTCTTCGCAATGCAAACAAAAATAATTTTCACATTCCATCCATTCTTTAATTAGCTCAGTTCACATCGAACTGGTATGTTGCTGCACGTTCCTCTTCCTAGTTCAGTGATGATTTTATAAGCATGTATACTGTATATGTATAGTATTCGTGGAGGATCCTTCCATTTACTGGTGAGAGAATTCCTTTGAATAGCAACTCTTCCAAGCGTAAATCTAGAAGGTCTGCATTCAGCTGCAGGCTAATCCAAGAACTTTGTCCAGTTGTAGAGCAGTCACTTACCGTTATTATTTTGAATTTGTTGTCTCATAAATGTATTATAAAATAGTTTTCCCCACAATGGAAGAGGGTTTAATGGAATGCAAGTGGACCCCAAACAAGAGAAGTTTCGCAACTATGCTTTGCTAGAGTCTCAAACGAAATGAGCTTGAGCTAGAAATGTCAACGCTAATTCCAACTGGGATGCTCTCATGATATTCTACTCACCCATCCTTTAAACTTCCCGCTGAATGCTTTTCTGTTTGAGAATATTAAACTTTGTAACTCTTCAGAAGTAAGCTCGAAACAATTCTTCCTAATTTGAAAGACGGTTCTTGATTCTTGTTAATATTTCATTGTGGAAACTTTTAAAACCTTATATTGGTTCATATTCCTTCAAATAAACACCTTTTGTATGAGAGGTTTTAAAATGAAATTTTGAATATCATTCTTGCTATCAACAATAATACTATCCATTACAATTCACTGTTAATTAAGACAAATTGAAAGGCAATCAAAAAGCCCTGTTTGAAATCATTACGATGATTTCATAATCATTTATGTAGCTCATTGATTGATTGAATCATGTCTCTGGTTTTTTTCTTAATTAAGAAAAAAACTATTATTCCATGTTAATCTGTGAAGTTGGTTGATGATAATGATATTAATTAGTTACTTGTCAAATAGTATATATTTCTCATGAACACTTCTTTCTAGGAAGTAGGAAAACAAAATTTCTTCAAAATTTCACCAGAAATATTTGTCTTCTTTATAATGATAACTCACCGTCACATACAATCATTATAACAATTCCGCTTTTAGTGTGGCCAGCAATGATTCGATCTACGTCAAGAACAGCGAATTACCGTGGAACACGCCATCCACTGTCAAAGATACCAAGCCAACGATACAGGCCCACCACAACAACATGCACGTTTACAACGCTAGATGAAGACATGATCGTCAATGGATTCGTTGGTGCGTGTGTGGTAGACAAAACGAAGCATGTTGTTCATCAAGTATGTATGGGAGAAAGTCTCATGTTGGCATATTTGTGCCTAAACATGGAGAATTACTAACTTCGGTCGATATAATTAGTCTCCAGAAACCGAACTCCAAACTCTAATCTGTTTACTATCGCAGAATCACTGGATGGATTGAGCGCAACTCTTCAAATACCGTGTGATCACGACCCATGGTCGAACTTTGCTTGGCCGAAGGGGTTTCTCGCCACCCCCTCCTCCAGAAAACCCTCAACACCCCCTCTCACCATCAGTCCGCAAACATTCAATTTGGGCCGTCGGTTAGGCGTGGCTCTATTTCTACCCTATCAGCTTCATCAGCAGACCTTTCCTTGCTATTTCTCATTGTTATCCGTGTGACTTATTACTGTTACTAACTTCCAAATGTTTCCCCTAGCCTATATAGCCAATCCTCGACTGCAATATTGTATGATAAGACCCGACATATTGAAGGAGCACTGCTCTTTCCTTGAGCACCATTGCTCCTCACTGGTAATTGGATCATGAACGTTGTTAGTGTTACAAGTAAATCTCGTGCAAGTAAAGGTTGAAGTTGAAGGCTAAAAGATTTCTAAGTGATAGTTCTAGCAAGAATACTGTGTTTAAAAGCGGTACGTTTGGTTGGTGGAACTTTTACATGAATTCATTTTTTGATCATCTCACATTCTTTATCTCCACTATACATTATGTATAATTTCGATTAATAGTTTGTAATTTTAGTTGTTGAGCGGAGCGAAGCGAAGCTCTAATGGATTAGGAAAGTCACTCTTTGTATAACTACTCCTCCGGAACCGCTCGACCGATTAAATTCAACCTTGCCATGGTGATAGTAGACATGGACGACCAGGTTATAGGCTATAGAGCATTTTGAAAATTTGCATATTAAGGACGAAAAAAGGAAAAAAAGGATTGCTTACACCCTATTACTATACACTATATTCATGCTCTCTGCAATGCAGGATTGCAACCTAACATCAGTTTTGAGAATCGTTCCTGGTCAGAAATGTCTATTATGCTCTTGAAATCATGTTGGTATCACTGACAGAATCAGCTCCCTATCGAAGCCTCATAGCCCAGTGGTTAGCGACGTGGACTAGTATTTCACTGCTTACCAATCAGGGGGGGTTCGAAACCTGAGCAGAACATTTTTTTTTGCCGATTATTTTCAACTTAGAACAACTTCCAATATTATTTTACACAGAAAAAAAAGAAATAAACGACCTTTTAAGATTTGTTTGGTTAAGAGAAAATTAAATTAAGAATTAAAAATTAATTAAAAATTAATTAAAAATTGAAAATTAAAAATTAAGAATTAAAAATTGAAATTAATGTTGAAATTAAGTAAACAGGTCCAAATTAGGTCTAGAAATGCTGTGTTCAATAAATTTCTAATCCCTTTTGAACGGAATTTGCAGGCGAGCAAAGCGAGCCTGTTTGTCTAAGCTGACACTGACTGAGGTTTTGCAGGCGAGCGAAGCGAGCCTGTTTGTCTCACTTACACTGCCTATACTGTCGGGGGTCCAGGGGGCGGAATCCCCTGGCTAGGCGGAGAAGGCGAGCGAAGCGAGCCCGCCGGCTAGTTCTGAATAAAAAGGTGCCTGATTTGTCAGGATTCAATGATAAATAACTGAGATATGACAATTTTAATTTCAACCTTTCACATTCAATATGGTAGTTTGGAAAAACTTAATGTGTAATACGGCCTGCGGCTCGTGCGTGAGTGTTTCTCTTGATGCAGCAAAATCACTCTTCGCGTACTGATAGACAAATAACTATATTGTACTGTGTGAAGGAGGCAAAATGGGGTTTTTTACCTGATGTCTTTATTAATAAAATTATTTATTCATTTGTATTCATTCAATATTTTTCAACATGCTAACAAACAATAGAAGCTTGTGGAAATACACAAAAAATTGCCCAAATTCCATCCAATAGGCTTATTTTTTCGCGATTTTTCAAGTTTATATCGATTTTCCTTTATAATTTGCTACTGAATCATTATTTTAAACAATCAGAGCACATTTGAGACCAAAAAAGGTACGTCAAATGCTGTATTTACAAAGTTGAACCACTCATAGAGAAAATGACTCCAGCTCGGTCAATATTGTTTGAAAATTATTGATTTTGTCTCAATCGTAGTAGGAAACATTCTGACCTTCAATTTGAGCCCAATCAATATTTTTTTAACCAATATTGACCAAGCTGGAGTCATTTTCTCATCTTGCCTTATTCTATCAAAATAAACACTCACTTGAGAAAACATTCACTCAAAGGCTCCTATTTTATATTCTCATTTCATAACATTACATGGTAATAGAATTAGCCACTTTCACCATCAGCTAGGTTTAGCTAGGCTTAAAATATCGGGATCAAATTTTCGAGTCTACGCTTCAAAAACTTTTGGACAAAAAGAAAGCTCGCTCCGCTCAATTTGCGGCTGCCTCCGCATGCGCTTCCCTAGTATAATATAGTTTTTAAACAAACTGATTTGTATTACTGATGTTGCCATGGGTCTCTTCAGGCAGAGGAAAATATAATCAATGAATCTTACTAGGCTAGGTGAATAGAAAACAGTGAAGGATAGTGGAATCCATTCACAATATACATTATAAATATTCATTTACATAATACAATATGAAATTAAAATAATAGACTAATAATATGCACAATATAAAAAAAATCCTCTAGATGCTGGACAACACGCGTTTAGTAGAAATCACTGCTTTATAATGGATGGATTCTTACAACACTCCAATCATAATCATCTTTATTTAAACATAAATTATTACAATAAGCTGTAATGTGTGAATCCATTGTCAAGCCAGGTGCCAAAGTGGAATTACACAAAGATTTCAATAATTTCAGATCAGAGTCGAGTTCCAGAACCAGCACAATCACACAACAAAGCCGCTTGACAAATTCTACTTATTATCGACAGTTCTTCCACAGTTCCACAAGTTGGATTTGTCATCACGCGCTGCGCTAGTCTACTTGTTGAATAGCGACGAAAATTAATTAAAGCGAGAAGTGTGTTTCACTCTTGCAGGATATTTCGAACAAACTAATGAGATCGACTACATTAGAAGACCTGGGGCAACAGAATCCTCCAGTTGAGAAATATCTCACATCGTGCGCGCAAGGTGGAGTCACTCCCACTTCAACGAGGTCTCTAAATGAAGGCGAAGAGGATGCTGCTCGAGGATGATTAACGACCAATCGCCCAAGTCGACGAGCAAAGTTAACTCAATTTGGGAAACAAAATTCTAGGTTTGTCTCAAGACATCGTAGAGCCAGAAAACTCATAAAGAAAATACAATAAAGAGCGCAGGACTGTCGACAACTGCTAACACTTTTGTCTTACCTCTCACGGGAGTTGTACTGCAAGTTGAGCAATAACTTACGGAAGTTGGGTGGAATGTTGAACGTGGAACGTTCTGCTCCATTATCATTAATGCCAGATGTGTGGAAAGTGACTTAATTTACTTTACTTCCTATTCCTTCCTTGAGTGATAACTGACTGAATTTGTCGAAGGTGATTTTACTAATTATCAAAGTAGTAATAGAATCTAAGATGTTATGAAAATCTGGAACATGAGAATAGAATTCACACGTCGAATATGATGGAATAATTTGAAGAATTAGTTCACCTAGAAATACAATTAATTAAAAGTCGAATTGTATTGAGCAGAAATAAGATAAGCGGTGTCTAACTCAAGATTTAAGTTATTCGCATTCTGTAATTGAATGTAAAAGGTGCAGAGTAAAATACGAGAGTGATAACCATAGGATCTTCTCAGTATGTTTGCCAGGAATTATATTAAGAAACATGGGTTATCAGATAAAATAAGGTATAATTTCAATTCTGTATCTACAAAAGATAGTAGAGCCATCTATATCAGGAACATTTAATGTGAACTCAATTGAATTCCTGTGGAAGTTTGTTCGTTGTAATTGTTTCAATCAATGCATTCCAATACTATAAAAATCACTCTAACCAACTGTTCCCCAGAGCAGCTCGATTCAATTTAATTAAACTTTTCGAATTCAGAAATATTCGCTCGATGCAGAAGTGCAAACAGCTTCAAATTGTGAAGACTTTCCAATTATTTGAAGCTGGAAAACAACGCTCCTCTTTTGCAGTTGATGGCTCATGAAGCCACAGCCAACAAATTAATGCCATTCTCCAATATAATTAGACCACTAATGAGGTAGAACCAGAAGCATTTACTGATAAATGGCTAATGGCTTACATTAAAACTGTTGTACTCTACGGGATACGGGGAAACGGTTGTAGGCTACTCTACTGCAATACTCTACGGGAACTACAGCTTTTGAAACTGAGCTCTCAAACAAGCTTCTTCTTGTTTAGGTATGCCGTGTTCTATTCTCACAAGTGACTGTCGGATGAATTATTGATGAAATCTGTTCCATGAAAAACCTTCCAATGATATTCCCAAAATGATCCAATTCATAACATAATCATGGTATTCGTACATTACTGTATATAATTTATTCTCTACAAAGTTGGAGAAAGAATAATATTTAGTATTAGTATTAATATAATAATGTTATTATAAGTATTTTGGAATATTTCAGTACTCATGTTATGAATAGTCATCAAGACAAATAATGTCTCATTACATGTCAAATGCCTTATAACGATGAACCAAAATAGAATACAACTAACAGTAAGGAAGAATAACTCAACTTTCTTCTTTTTGAAAAATAGACAAATAATGTATTTCCTCATAGATTATTTTGAAATGTCGACATGACGCGCACAAGAACCAGTAGTATCAATTAATCATTCCACTCACTGTTCATTGAAAAAACATTCGACGTTAAATTGTTGAAGTGTAAAGTGTGTAAAGGAAAATTTACGATTACAATGATAATTTGTCTTGGAAACGGTGAGCGCACGAATGCCACCAGGCTTGAAAAAGTGCGTAAAAATAAACACACTTTGGTGAAAGGGTAATTTATCCCCATGGACTGAGCCATTCACTTTTTGTGATTCAATTTTTCTGATTGATTATAAATGTAAATTTTCATAGAAGTAAAATATGAGATCGCGATAGTAATACAGTATAGAGAAAACATTATGAGCACTCACGCTTTCTTTTCTGTAAGGGAGGAATGCTATCATGCTTTCTTGATTCGTAATCTGAACTCTTAATTTTCATTAAATGCAATGGAGTTATAGTTTGTCAATCGAGATCAACGAGTTTCAATCACAACTGGAAATTCAGGGCACTCAGACTCACGGATCTCACTTCGTGAATGATTAAAAAAGTAGCGAAGTTACAAATGCTCAAGTTGAACTGGTTGATGTTGTTACTCGTTTCTCGAAAGCTCCACTTAGAACTCATGAATTCCGATAGGATATTAGCAAGTACAACTCGAACTCGTCGTGAATAATAATGTGGATCGTGAACTCTCTTCCACGTTATATTGGTAATATTGTCGACTGCGAACTACCATCAATCCATTCAACAAATTCAATTCAATTTGTCGCACTTGAATTCATTCTTCAGCAAAAGCCTGCAGTCTCCTGGAAATGAATTATTGGAAATTCAATCCGATAAAAGGTGGGTTCGAATTGTTAAGAGACTTTGTTGAATAGGGGACGAATCCAGACGAACGTTTATTTGAGCTTTGTGAGCAGAAAAAGTTCATCATGAATGTTATGACAAAAGAATGAGAATATCTCTACCAATTGAAGCCGAATCACGGAACAAACTTACCCTGTTCATCTAATTATCCTATTTAAAAAAATATATCACGTCAATCTGATGTGAGTGGTTTTGCAACAAGGAAATTTATTTTCATTTTTGAACGTTTATTCTCACTCATCTCAAAACATTTAAATGGATTGAAAAGAAATTATAGGCCCATATACAAGAAAGTATAGTCTGTCCAAGCCAAGAAGACCCTCTGGCAATATGGGAAAATGACTCCAGCTTGGTCAATATTTGTTCAAGAATTATTAGTGTGCTCCTAAAAGTAGATCAAATTTTTTTCTACAATTTGAGATCAAATTGATAATTTTTGAACCAATACTGACCGAGCTTTAGTCATTCTCCCATCTTGCCAGAGGGTCTACTTTGCTTGGACAGACTATACTATAACTATTGGAAACGTGCAAGTGATTCTGTATCATACCATTTGATGGTCTAGTCTGATGGAAAAGTGAACAGTGAATCGTGCTGGTATTTATTAATTCAATCTTGCATGATATATATCCACTAGAAATGATACATACGTAATACTTCATTGATAGTTTATCTCTCGACTATTCATCTCCAAAATAATAGTCTGCTCAAGTAACCTTTTTTGGTTATTTCGGTTTAGTTTTAGGTTTTTGCCACGATTGTTATTGAGTTGATTGTATTTTTGAAGAGATATACTTGAATGAACTTAAAAAGAACTTATTCGTTGAATAGAGTGCAGCTTGCTTTGAAGCTGCAAAAATTCAGATTCCGATATTTCTGAGAAAGACAGTATGATGATATTCAATTTGATCTGATTTTTATTTGAATACTGTATTCAAGTTAGGTTTTTTATAATATGGAATCAAGTTTTCCTTTGGATTACTGTATTTATTTGAGAAGTAGAAAATATGATAATATTTTTAAGTAATTGATTTCCGGGAATCTCAGTTGTTCCAGGAGAAGCTTTGAATTTCATAATGTTAGAACTTTCCAGGAATTGGAGAAGCTAGTTATAATAGTTGATGAAATATCCATGAGAGATAAAATTTCAGGTAAATATTGGAAATTCAATCGGTATGTTCAGATAATTATTTTAATTGGAGAGACTAATCAAGACTTTGATAAAGTTTTGAATTGAAGATTATTTTTCAAATGATGGACGTGTAACTGTAAATCCTTCCAATCAATAATATTATGTGTTTATTACAGAATGTCGATTACAGAAGTTGCTGCTCATTGAAGAAACTTGAAACTTTAGTACCTCTACCTCAGTATCTTTTAAAACATAATATTTTGTTCTATATTTCAAGTAGTTTCTACAAGGATTGAAAAGTTAACAAAGTATCAATAAAATACATCGAACTATTCTAGTGTGGTTGACTATTCATTGACTTCATTGTTGACGATACTCGAATCAATGCAGAGATTGTCTGATGAATGACATAAGCGTATAAAATCATAGATTTAATTAATTGAAACCAGAATGTTTAAGTTGTGATCAGAGATATAATTGAATGAGATAATAAGGCAATCAGGCATAGGCTACATAATCATTATAATTGATTAACTCTGAATTCTGATGCTCTTCATATCAGGAATATCAGTAGGCTAGAATGTTGTTTCCCTGGAAAAATATCCATTATTGTAATGAATTTTAAAATATTATTCCATTATAATCCCGTTCAATCAAGAAGATGTTCCAGAACATTGAGAACAACATTATTTACTGTGTAAATGAACGAATTTGATGGTGAATATTTTCCAATAAGAAACCTAGTTGATGAATTTTTTACAGTAAAAACAAGAATCTAGTAATATTTTCGAAAGTATACTATAATGATCGAAATACTGAGTGGAATTTCATCGTGCAGAAAATACAGTCAATATTTTCATCTTGTCAATATTTCATTCATCATTGAACTTCGAAATTCTAAAATCTTTCAAAGTTGAGAATTAACTTCATTGTAAACATGTTCATGAAAACTTGAAAAATTCATCAATTTGAAATAAGCTAGTTGATATTCTCAATTTAATACATTTCTTGGATTAGTTACACATTATTATTCATTGCAAAAATAACAGATTCCGGTGTCCTAGAGGTAGAACTCAATAGGAAAACGTCAAGAAGAGGGATATGTGTGCCATAAAGGGAATGCAATTTTATTGGCGCCTTTTTATAGCAAGGTTTCTGTCCATTCCATTACGAATAGAAGTGTAGTCCCAACATGCTGAGCATGCATATTCATTGTGTACCAGTCACAGAGAAGAAAAGAACTATGAAAAATAAAATACACTGTTAAAAATTTGAACTTGGGACTGCACCAAACTAGACGAGTGTGGATTTCCTCTTTAGTATAGAAATGTGTCACGAATTTTCCTTATCCATCAACTTATCCCAGTGAATATATCTAATATCAATTCCGTATTCCATTCAAATCACTATCAATTGATGGATATTTGATATTTTTTGTATTCGTAGACGGTTAGTTGATCCATCCGGTTATTGTGAAATCTTAAATTTTTATTATAATTTCTTATTTTTATTATGATTGATTACTTGAGACTTATGCTTAGTAAACCAAAACAGGTATTCAAAGACCTAAAAAAAGCACAGCAAAGCACATTTTGAAGTTAAAATACACATTTTTCGCATATAACTTCTCTCAGATTCATTGAATAATATTTTTGCTTTTAACTTTCCTCAAATTCAACCCTCAACTCTCGATATCAATATCTCTATGATGATGTGAATTCCGAAATTCCAAAAAAGTATGATCATCCGTTTGTAAGGGCTTCACCACCCGACTTATTGTATTAACAGGCCTAATGTTCATTTTGTTGTCTATAATCTTCGAATGTTTTGAGATTTGACTATATATAGCGCTGCAGGCAGTATTCTTACTTTGTAAGAATAGACTTGACTCAATTTTTTTTATTTTATTCTAGTAATTTTAGTTGAACACTCGCCAAATTCACTGTATATATTGCCAGTTAATTTACTAGTTTTCAATGTGGGAATATCTTCAAGTGTGAATATTCATTATCATTATCAGCGAGTCAACCGATCTTAATATTCAATGAAATGCATCTACGAATATACTTGATCAAGTTGACTTGTAGAGATAGTGAATATAGAGAGATATCTCTATATTCAGGGTCACTTTATATGGTCAAGCAAAAAGCTTGTAATTAGTGCACTCACCGATGACAGTCAAATTGATGAACGAGTTGCGAGTCGGCGAGTGGTAGAAGTCGACACGACACTTGTAGTCGCCGTCATCCGACTCGTCGACTGCGTCGAGCGTGAGATGCGAGTAGGGACTGGTGACCGAGTAGCGCGCCTTCCCCTCCAGCTCCTCCGCCGCCCAGTGCTTCGCCTCGTTCTGATCACTGTCTCGGACGTCGTAGCTAACAACACACAATACACTCTCATCAGAACGATAACAAAATAATTACAAAACATTATGGTTGTAAATTAATAAAATATCGCAGTGGCATATATTATAGGACATAGATAGCAAAAACTTGGAAAATGGATTTGACCATACAGCCCTTCAATATAAGACCATGGCCATGAAAGTGGCAACGACGTAGAGTAGGAAAATCGGTCCATTTAAAGCACTGGAATCATTCTCAAATCAGCTGTTTCAACGGATGCGTTTCTTGTGTACGTTCTCATATTTGACTTGCTACAAATCAAGGTAATTAGAAAATAATTTTCTATTCTAATTACCATGCTACAAATCATAGCTATCTCGAGACATAATTGTCCATTTTCAATCTTTTATGCTGATTTCTATCTGAATCAAGTGGGCCTACAGAAAACACAAGAGCAATTCAGAAAGGTTTCATGATCATACTTCATGGAAATCATGCTTAAAGAGACAAATAAAACTCTTGCATGAGGCAAGTCAACATGCATGATTTATAACTGTAATCAATGCTATCATATGGGTAGGTTGTACCCACGGTGCAATGTTGCCATTTTATTATGCTTGGGCCTACTATTGAAGCGGGCTATGATTTGACACATTACGGCTGTATCAATGGCAATTTTCAAAACTAGAATTTCAAGTCCCCAAGATCTGATCTTCACTCCAAAATTAAGTCATAGAACGGTTGAAGAAAGGGGAAGATTATAGTAAAAATGGCTTAGTTTCACGTCTTGTATTTTTTAAAGTATAGAAAATAGAATGACCGTATAGAATTATTATCCCGTAGTTGTTTATAATCAGATTCACAGATTGCGATCTGGGCGCAGAGTACCATCAAGTAAGTACTCTATGCCCTGTCCAATTCACAGTGGATGTGTGGCCTTGTTCGATAATTGACATTGAGCATTTAATATTTCGATATTGTCTGGTGTTGCATGTCTGCACACAAACTTCTACTGAGGAAATCTGAAACATACCCATGTATTCAGAATATACATCTTGAGAGGTCCGTGAAGTTGCCCCCCATGTAAGCACTAACGATGAGAGTGGTATGGATGGTTAGAGCTTCGTTAATGCTGGATAGTGCTTTTTGTCCCATCGTAGGTGCTCTAATGCCCCCCCACAGCTTTTCGATCATAACTCCTGAACCATTAGAGCACCTACGATGGGACAAAAAGTACTATCCAGCACTAACAAAGCACTAACGAATGACACCAATTTAACCTTGTATCACACCTGGGAGACGAGATATGAGTGGGGGGGCTAACTTCACGTGAAGTCAGCCCCCCCCCACGGTTTTTCGATCATAACTCCTGAACCATTAGAGCACCTACGATGGGACAAAAAGCACTATCCAGCACTAACAAAGCTCTAACCATCCATACCACTCTCATCGTTAGTGCTTTCATGGGGGGGGGCCAACTTCACGGACCTCATCTTGAGTACTAATCTTACCTGCCGTAACTGGGAGCTGTGATACCTCCAGCTATATCATCTCTAACTCACGTCGCCCAATATATATTACAATTAAATGTATTATAAATGTATTATTACTGGTTGACAAAAATCATTATATATTCTCATGCTTGTCACACACTCCTATGCAGCCTTACAAGTGTTTGTAATGTTTTTATGTATTTGCATTGTTTTTGGAAAGAGGAAAGAATACAAAAGCTAAAACAACTTGATAAAAAACAAGACAAATAAGTTTCTTCGATAGGGGTGTGAGAGTGGAAAATAGTTGCAAGTTTTTCCCTGGCGTGCTGATTAGTCAGACGCTGTGAATAATTCAGAATTTAATTTAAGCGGCGGCCATGGTTGGGTGATTGAGAGGCTCTGTACTGCACTGCACTGCTCACCTGTAGACGGGCGTCGAACCCTTGAACCAGATTACAAGCGCCACCCCATCCTCGGCAGCAATCGAACTTATGTTGCAGGGCAGCTTTGCTGTGCTGCCCACCATCACTTCAACTGCAACAAAACAAAATAATACACTATTTGAAACAAAAACTTTTCAAATGTAGCTCACTACTGTTGGTTTGGGAATACTGTATTACATTTCAGTTCACATTCAAAATCACACTTAAACTCACATTTTAGATATTTTTTATTAATTTATTTGAGAGAATACAAAACATTATGGATAAAACATAGACAAAGCGTCTAGAACGTCCTATTTAAAAAAATGAAACTAAGATTGTGTCCACCAAATTCACTTCCATTACTCACAAATTTCCACTTTCAAGAACTGAAAATTATAATTGATGAATTTAGAATTTATGAGGCTTTAAAAAAAAGCAAATATATATATATATATATATAAAATAACTTGAAGTTATCAAATTCCCTGATTTTCATAGGATAAGTATTATAATCCTATCTATATTCAATTTCATTTCATTAAAAATACCACTTCAAGGTGAGATAAGTTTCCATTGCATCAGGAAGATTATTACCATCACATTTTTTCATCAATTTGTTTATTGAAATTCTGAAGGGAAGCAAATTCAAAACATATTTTTCTATTATTAGATGTGATTATTTTAATCAAAACGTTCAAATTGAACTATAAATGTTCTTGTACGATACGCATGAGTTATGATTGGAGGAATAGGTAAACAGATAGACAAAGCCAGAAATGGATAAGGAGTACCTATAACATTTGAAAATATTATGATTTTTTATAATTAGCATAAAAAATTGGCAACACTTGAATTCTACTATTCCACAGTTCATTGGAATCAGGTATTGTAAGAGGTATTTGATTAATATGAACGTCTAACATGTTTATAGGTGATAATAGTCCCAGTCACATTCAAATAGAATCTATAAGCGAAATTGACTTTATCGATTGCATAATGAATAGAATGAGTAGCTCGGCTCACACCCACTGAAAAGCAGTCAATAATTTACAAGGACAAAAAATTTGTCTTTTGTGCGCGAATTGGCAAGCATTCCATTCTTTATAATCGCTTGCCAAAAAAACATAAGTGGCTCGCTCGATAGCCATCAGGAGCATTGACCATAACCACCCACTTTTACCCTATCAGCAATTTTTAGGATGCATATTGACGGAAGTAAAAAGCAATGCCCGAAACCTTACTATTTCATCAATTATATTATTCAGTTTTACCCCGACGCTGCAAGGCATACCGGAGCAGAGATAAAGAAGAAGAATAAGATATTACTCAGTCGAGTTCTTCCAATAATATGTATTCCATGAGGATTTGTTTTTAATATTTTGTTGATTTGACCGTGTAGAGAATTTCAAGCACAACCCTATTTTCTCTATGACTCAACACTCAACTATCTCGAATTTCTAATTGAGAGGCAGTTACATCAAAGAGTGTTCTGATAATTATTTTCATTTTCTTATAATAATCAATTAATAATTTTAACCTTAAATGGAAACATTTGAAATACCATTAACCGATTCGGAAATAATTAGGCATCTTCTTCAACAACTGATTTCAGCGATTTGGTTCCGATTATAATGGAATGAAGAGAAATTAAACAAGATTATTCAAATACCACATGAATATACACATTCAAAAGTGGACTTTTATCGAAATTCAAAATTGATTGTGATAAAATATTTTTGGAAGTGAGAAATTATAATATTAAGTGAAAGTGGACATTGTGGATAGTCATATAACCTACATCTTGATCCTACATAATCAATCATCGTTCATCATCACTCATTCATCCATCCTTTGCTTTTAAAATACTTGGAAACCAAGTCGCAATTGTAGAGAAAGAATAAAGAATTCATTTTTTACTATTATTTTCCACTATGTAATGTTCATGATCATCATTAATCTATATAGCATTGAATAATCATACTTATAAATCTATATCTATAAAAGCGAAATGGCACTGACTGACTGATTCATTCATTCATTTATCAGAACTAAAAATCCACTGAACCGAATGCGTTCAAATTTGGCAGGCATGTTCAGTTGGACGTTTAGACGCGCGCTAAGAAAGGATTTTCGAAACTTCATAAGCATTAAGCATACGCCAAATATTCGAGGTTTTCTTTAGTTTTTCAGCGTTTTCTTATTTTTTCGAGAACCAATTGGTAGAAAATGTTGATATTAGGTGGGCAGGTTCAGATAAGGTCTAGAAATGTTGTGTTAAAATATTTTTGGAATCCGTTCAAGTAATCACTTTTTCAAAATTGCAAATGTATTGCGGGTTGCATATCTTCTGCCTTGATACGATCAGTCCTTACTGTGAATTCAATGGCTCAGCGAGATTATAGATGAACTAATTTAGAAGATATTGAATCAAGTTTCAAACTATGTCCGATATACTCCTCAAATTTACGCTCAATATCGTTAATACGTTTAATACGGTTATCAATTACGTTTTACTATTACTCGGAATTTTCGGAGTTCTTAGATTTTTCGAGATAAAATTGGCAGAATATTTTTAAATTTGGTAAACAGGTCCAGATTAGGTCTAGAAATGCTGTGTTCAATAACTTTCGAATCCCTTCTGAACGGAATTTGCAGAAGGGAAGAATTTGCATAACTCGCTTCGCTCGCCTGTTTGTCTCAGCTGACACTGACTAAGGATTTGCAGGCGAGCGAAGCGAGCCTGTTTGACATACTTACACTACCGATAATTCGGGGATCCAGGGGGCGGAGCCCCCTGGCTAAGCGGAGAAAGCGAGCGAAGCGACCCTGCCGGCTAGTACTGTTATAATATTATAGTAATCAGATGCTGTTATTTTGTTTAATTCTTAGAATTTCAATTCAAAATCATCCAAATTTTTCAAATTGAATCGAAATACAATGCAATATGAAGTGACCAGTAGCCTATGAATATGATGGTAGCCAGTAGCAGTAGCCAATGAATTTGGAATACTGACTGCCTCAGTAGTGTTCTCCGCTTCACATTGATCTGCACTCAAATCATTGATAATCCCATTTCACGTTTCCATTGATAATATCTCTAGCATAAAGCTGAACAGCCCAACTCAACCCTTGCTACACAATTGTAGTCCAAAATCTTGCCTATTAGCATAACTCGATAGGCGAATATCCATCCAACTTGTAGCTGCTTTACAATGGCCGCTCACTTTATAAAGGCCTCGTCACACGTTTAAGGCACGCGTCATCGACTGTTGCCAGCCTGTGTGAAAGCTCTCATTTGAATGCCTATATTTACCATGCCAGTCAGTCTGAAAGCTCCCATTTGATCGCACGTTTCTCTTAACAATGCTTCCGTCAAAACAGAGTAAGGAAGATCTCAGGCTCATTGTTAGTAACTTGTCCAATCATTGTATTGAATAGCATGCTGTCGAAAACTTATTTAACGAAAAAGGGCTGTTTAGATTATCTGAGAGAAACAAGTTAATTCAAATTAGTGAACAGAAAGTTAGTTAAGACACAAGTGTATGTGTGAATAAAATGAGTGACAAAAAGTGACCATCAGGACATGACATACATGATAGTAAAATTGATAGAAGAATACAAAAAATGGGGCTTGGAGGTTAACACAGAAAAGACACAGTACATGCAGATAGGAGGTACAGGACAGGATATTGAAACGGAAAATGGTTTGATCAGGAATGTTAAGAAATACAAATATCTTGGAGTAGTTATTACTGATGATGGAAGGGATAGAGAAGATATTTTGGGAAAGATAAGGAAGGGTAAAAATATGATAAGAGCACTACATACAATCCTATGGAATAAAAACATAACTAAAAAAAACAAAAAAAAATATATACCAGGCAATGATTGAGCCTGTTATGACGTATGGGTCAGAGGTGTGGAGTGTAGACAAAATAACTTCTCAAAAACTTCTCTCAGCCGAAATGATGTTCTAGAGGAGAAGCTTAGGATTAACATTATTTGACAAAATCAGAAACGAAGTCATAAGAGAGAGAATGAGAGCAAAACACACAATACTAGATGACATTGGAGAGAAGCAATTAAAATGGTATGGTCATCTGCGTAGAATGAATAAGGAGAGAATACCTTTGAAGGTCTGGAATTGGATACCGGCAAACAGAAATAAGCGTGGAAGACCGCGAAAGAAATGGATTTCAAATGTACACGAACAAATGGAAAGCAGAGGACTAACTGAAGGAGATTGGATCCATAAGGAAGAATGGCGATTGGGATGCGAGAAGCGGCAAATCTGAAGCTGCAAAAAACTCGCTTATATATATATATGACAAAAAGTGATAACAAACTGTGGAGGGTGAAATTTCAGGTGAGCAGAAAAAATAACTTAATGAAAATAGTTGAGTGACAAGAATTCTATAATGGGAATAATGTCGATAATTTATGACAGAAAGCTTGAAAAAAGTAGCTGTGAGATGTGTGGAAGAAAATGCTGTATGAAAAAGGTTCTATTGAGAAATGAAACTATAAGAGTCACATTCAAATCAAGAACCCTTTTTTATTCAAGATAATAATAATTTCAGTTGAAGATACAGTATAATGAAATATACAATAATAGAAGAAGCTCTCCAAAATAAATTTGATCGTATTGAAGAGAAATAATCGATACTAATGCAGAAAGAATTTTATTCCGTGATAAATCCAATTCATTCGTTATTAGATAACGAATATAAAATGAATTTTTATAATTGAGAAATGAGTTATTAGACTACAGTACTTCCCTGTAGTCAAGTTGGTGATACATGATTGGCTATGAATTAACAGACTTTGCAAGATCGATCCTTTGAAATGTAAATGGTGTCAGGGAGTTGGCAGTTCACTTTGATGCGTCTATAAAGCAGCCATAAATTGCCAGTTATAAAGGAGCTGCTGAGCAAGACGATGTGTGAGCTAACAAGCTGAGGATTCCGCAGATCTTAATTGAGCCGAACAATGTAGGTGGCTGTGCAATGCTGTCACGTACCAACATTCGCCTCCATAAACTTTGTATGATTACGACATGTTTGCACAGTAAACTGTGTGATAAGGAAACGATTTGGGAGTGAGGCGGTGAAAAGAGTCAGTAAAGCGAGCGGATTGACGCGATATGATGCATTATAATATGCTCGAGTAGCGTGTCATTATATTATTCCCGCCGAAATCGGCGATTATAGCGCCCGAAAAGCGTTTTTCACAAGTGGATAATTACTCTGAAATTTTCCCGCGCGCGGCGAATGTTCCCTCGCGCGGGTACACTTTCTCGCCCGTTCTATTATTAGTCTCCAGTGAATGAAGTAAGACGATGATGCTGCGCTGTCTCCAATGGAACGAGCCCTGGAATATGAATGAGGAAACGAGGTGTGCTGAATCTAGGACAGCATAATGCATGCGAACTTGAGGGCGAAGCCAGTCTGAGAACATAATGCTTGTCAACGAGTTTTGATGGATATATTTTGCAGAAACGAAAATGGGATGCACGCTTGTGTGTTCAAGATAAGATATTGATTCTAACATCTGAAGGTATTGAGTAATATAATTAGTTTCTGTTTGCTCTGATAAAGTTCAAGGGATAAGGCCTTTCAAGTCTCACCTGTCAACAATCATCAGAATTGTTATTACATCCTACAATATTATTATCGTGCCTGCATTAAAGATATTGGCTATTATCATTCAAGTTCCAACTCAAAGAATTGCTATGCATGAGATGTTGAACTCCGCTGAAACCTTTAATCATTGAGACATGAACCGCCAGAAATTCAAGTTTGTTCTAGATTTAAATCTAGCTTTGATAATAATCGCCTGCATTACTTTGATACCAAGGCATGTCACACCAACCATCGCGAAGAGATTTCCTTGATCTGCAAAACAACTACTGGCTAATCCATTTTCAGTGTTCTCTTGGATGCCCAGCCAGGCAATAATTATTACGGAATCACAAACGTGAATATTAATTACCAGAATGGTCGCTTATTGAGTTAGTAAGACATTCACCCAGATAGCACATAAGCTTATTTCAAGCTTGAAATTTCGTGGATTTTGAATTGAAAGTTACAGTTTGATCAAATCAGCTTGATTCAAACTTGTAACAGGCTGTGAGTGATCAAGTTGTAAGTTTCAAACTTGTAAAAAAGCTGTAATTTTCAATCTTAAAATCAACCTTTAATGATCCAGCTGCAGTCCAGCTTGTTTCAAGCTGTCTTTCTGGAGACAAAATCCTTTGCACTATTACGTGACTAACATAGTTCATTTAACTACCACGAATAGCGCTGTGTCAACTTTCAACTTTAAAGCATATGTTTATCAAATTCATTTTTGCATCATTTATTTTGATCAACCAACTTATGGATTTTCTATTACGAAAACTTTACATTATTTATAAACACGCAAAGGTAAGTGGAATACGTTCATTTGATTTCATTGTACATGGGATATAATTTTAGTATTGTCCAAAAGTAAATGAATTCCAAATTGGGATTTACATCTCAAATAACTTATTAAATTATACAAGTTAGATGTTAACCCTAAATTTTCTTCAGCCTATGCCTATCAATCCATCAGCTATAATGGCTACTATAATAGGCCTATATAGTGAGTTTATTTTAATTTTGCTTCAAAAATTTAAAATATTGATAGATGACAAAGTTGAATACTGAATTATTTCTTCTTGTTCGGTTGTAGTTAGCCTATTTATATTTTGATTTCTATTTACTTTGCTCGCTATATTCCTCTCCTCTTTCTTATCCAAAATTACTGTGATATTTGAAATGTATAATCAAGTACTTTATTATGATTTGTTATTTTTTCTTTCAGGGCCGTTCGATTAGTGTAACAAGTAATCATTGTTGACGTGGGGGATGCGGCGGTGCTTTATGATCGATTCAAAGAAAAGAAATTAAATTTTGTCATCAAAAAATACATACAGGAATCGTCATGCAGCTTTCAAATAACTGTTATGTTTAACAATGTGAAATAGGCGGACTGACAGAACAATTCATTTTTGTTTGTCAGACTTGTGAGTGGATTTGTATTTTTCTTCCAATATATATTAACATTTTGTTCACTGTATTCTCTTTTGTATTCTTTTCTTTTTCCATAATAGGTCAATATTTTGTGTTTAATATAATAACAGCTTTTTCCCAACTGGATATATCAAGCTTGGATGATTAGACTTGATTCCAGCTTGAACTTTCAAGCTTTGAAAACAGCTTGAAACGTGGTAACTTCTTAACTTTAATTCAGCTGTATTACAGCTTAAAGACTGTACGTTCCTAGCTTAAATCCAGCTCTTGTTGATTCAACTTGATTCCAGCTCGAACTATCAAGCTTGGATCATTTAACTTAATTCCAGCTTGAGTTCTCAAGCTTGGGTCATTTAACTTGATTCCAGCTTGAACTTCCAAGCTTTGTAAACAGCTTGAAACGTGGTAACTTCTTAACTTGAACTCAGCTGTATTACAGCTTAATGGCTGTAAATTTCAAGCTTGCATCCAGTTTGTTAAATTGAAAATTCCAGCAGGAAACCAGCTTGATTCCAGCTTTTTGTGCTATCTGGGCAGTAAGACCAGTTGGTCATTGGATGTATCTGAAATGAGAATATTATTACAGCCCTATAGAACGAGATCATTGAACGTGAACAAGAACAAAACTGTTAAAATTATATAATGCAATATCAGCAAATACAAATACATTCCTTATTTATTGACAAATTGTTTCTGATAATACCTTATCGTAAGCCATACTTAAAAATGATACGTTTGAATCGTGATTGAACATATTCAACTAGGTTCAGCCAGTAGGATTCAGAAAAATAAACTCTTTTGAAAAAGTAGTACTTATCGGCTGAATTGAGGTACTGCTGATTTTTGAAAAGCGATAATAAGATGGACAGACGAGAGGAAGAGGATCAGATATTTGGATTCGGGATGTTGGGTGCGAAAGTGGTTTCAAAGAGTATTTCCATCTGCCTTTTCCTTGCACTCTTCTCTCTCTCACTCGATTTCCTTCAGACGCTAGATCAGTGTCAAGACTAATCTCGGACGACGAGTCAAGTCCGTTGGTTATTTGGAGGAGAAGCCGGAGAAGGAGGAGACGGAAAACGACTACTCTTCGAAGCTAAGCGCGTATTTCGTCGCGTTTTCAGCTGGCATCTCCATTTCATGTCTTTTTCAATTTGTCCCCAATCATTCTATTCCTTGTTGGTTTCTTCTCAGAACGTGTCGCACCCGTTCTCATGTCACCTCCTTCCTCATTCCTTTTTCTCTTATTATTTTTTCTTGTTTTTTTTCAACGTGGTTGTCGTCTTCTTCATCGTCAATCCTGTCTTCTGCCAATCGTTCTTCTTTTTAATAATTCATTTTTCCTTCTTCGTCATGATTCGCATAACTTATAACTTCTCTATTTTTTTATCTTATTTTCTTGATAACTGTATTGCCTTACACCTTGTTTATCTCTTTCAATTGTTTTCCCATTCATTTCTTATCCACCTTTTCCTACTTCATCCTATCAACTCTATCTATATCTTTTTCTTATTTTTTCCATGCTTCTTTCCTGAACTTTCAACTGTTCTTTATCAACTTTAGGAATATCTCCCTCCTTCTCCATTTTTCAGTTCCTTCTTCCTGACTCCTCAGATCTCATCTACCTCCGTTCCATCTCTCTTGACGCTGTCTTTGAATTTCATTTCAAACTATTCAGATTTATTTTGAGCCAATCCAAACGATCGTCATCTTTAATATGACATAGATAACTCTCAACTGATCCATCCTTCTTGCTACTGATTGAGGAAGTATTTCGTGCGATTGGAAAGCATTATAACAGGGATAGGGCTGCTCTACGTCTTCTGTTTGCATTGGTGATAGACTTGCTGATCGGACTGCTGATGGACTTGTCGGAATAGTTTGAACTATAATCAACTCTATCTTTCACGCGTTGTATAGTCCGAATTGAGTTCACAATTCGATAATCGATCAATACATGTTCTGTAGTTTGATTTAAGATTAAAAAGTAACAAGTCATAGACCTTCAATTGAATTCACTCGATTTATATATTATTATTAAAATTCAATGAATTAATATTTGTAAGGGTGGTTTGAATATTAATGTGGACTTATATAATTAATAATTAACAATGGTTGATAGATTTTACTTTTATTAAGTGATACATAAAATAAGATTCTTAATTTAGATGTAGACATTAACGTTTACTACTATTAATAAATTTGCTCAGGAACATTTTGTGGTTAATCTAGATACAATGACTCACCTGACTCTCCATGTTGATAACACTTCACTTTTCCGCGACTTTAATAATAC